>OZ005741.1:195989181-196058400 GCA_963930735.1 Dioctria linearis | reverse complement strand
AATCTGGCAAATACGTTTTATTTGGTAATTGCAGTTTTTTAGTTGCAATTGTGTGGATGCAAAAGTGCCTCCGTCGGCTTGATTTCCTTTAGCTCCAACTACAAAAATAAATCTACACCGTGAATCTGCAACACCTTGTAATACAATAGAATAAAATTTCTTATAATTGTAGTATAGTGATCCGGATTTTGGAGGACATCGTATTTTGCAATGTTCCCCATCGATTGCACCTATTCAGTTGGGGAACTCACAATTTTTGTAATAGCCGTCCGCTATTTTTAAAATGAATCTTCTGAGGGCGTTTGCAAATGTATAGGATACAGTTTTGACCATATTGCTTTGCATGTTTCTTTAATAATATTTCTTATTGTACTTTCTCCCATTCGAACACTAAACGCAAGTCCACGAAATGACATTCCACTAGACAAATAGCTTGAAAGAAGAAGAAACATTGTAAATTTCTAATGCTTGTATTTAATGTACAATATATATGTTTATATTTTCATATTGCAGAAGAGGAGTGTAAGAAGAAATGGAAATATTTAAAAAACCAATATCGACGTGCTTTAAAAACTGAACCGAAAACACCATCTGGTTCTGCTGCATCAAACCCATCAATTGCTGTAAAATTCAAGCATGGCGAATTGATGTAATTTATTAAACATCAATTAATGCCTTCAGAAACAGATGGAAATATCTCCGAAACTAACAACTCTACGGCAGATGCAGATGGAGCTATTTTGGAATTAGGAAGTCAAATGTTATAACCAAGTGATCAAGCAGTCGACTCTAAAATTCAAACTGGAATTCAATTTAGTGGGAAGGACACTGGGAAAAAAACATCAAAGGTTCGAAAACGACCTGCAACATCACGGATAGTGATACTAGGGAGAATGATTCGTTTAGAGGATAAGAAAGTAAGATTGTTGGGAATGGATTTTCTACGAGAGAAAAATGATGTTAAAGATGAGGAGCATTTATTTTTCAAAAGTTTGCTTCCTTTTATGAAGCAATTTACTCAAGTAAAAAATTTCAAATACAAAATGAAATTCAAAGTATTATTTTTAAACACACAGAACAGGCCACAACACCTGAACCATCACACTTTACTTGGACTTCACGTGATGGTTCAAATTCTCCCGCAGATAGTGTTTTACACTTTGATAACTATTAATATTATTAATTCAAAATTAATGTACATGAATATTTCTCATTTGTTATTTTATGGCAATAAAATTAAATGCACCTACCTTAAAGTAACAATCAGTCCATCTTTTGGTGAAATTGGCTCATGAAAGTGTGGTTTTTGCTTTCTAATGTCATCTTCAATGTTTTCTTGTATGTAATCAAAAGTTTCAGTGAACATTCTGACAATTTAGTGGAACGAATATCAACAACGATATTATTTGTAAACTAATGAGCCTCTTGAATGCGATCAAGGAGTTGGCAGTTTGGATATTAATAGGAAGATTATTCCGTAGGCGTGAGATCTGGATAAGATAAGAATTTTCCATAATCGTCTTATAAAAACGAGGAGTTATTGTATTCCTAATGCGTTCAGATTTTGCGAAACTGGAGAGTTCTGGTTTGCCTGACTTTAAAAGATCTTGTCCGAAAAGGGGAAACATGATCACACCTGCGAAGACCAAATACAAATCGAACGCCATCATTAAAGGCAACCTCCACTTTGCGGGTCCAAAGGAATCAAGCTTAGGGTTAATCGTACTACAATGTGTAAAGTGTGGCATAAGTAGCGTCATTACAAGCTTAAGACGAGCAGGTGTTGTTAAGATGCTCGCATAGGGTTAAAGGCTCTGAAGGACGAAGTAGACTTTTCTAATCAATGCGTTAACATTCTCACAGCACCTTATGTCTTGGCTTAAAGTAACACCAAGATTTGTAACTTTAACTTTGAATCACTAA
This sequence comes from Dioctria linearis, assembly GCA_963930735.1. NCBI lineage: Eukaryota > Metazoa > Arthropoda > Insecta > Diptera > Asilidae > Dioctria > Dioctria linearis. The sequence continues at coordinate 196,056,477 of OZ005741.1, read as the reverse complement.
ATTGGTACTATCCAAAACAACCGGAAGAATACTATTTCTATCAAAAACGTTGTTGTAAAAAGCAATATACTGCGACTTTCCTGAATTCAGTATCAACCGCTTTTTCTTAGCCCACAAGCCTATTCCGTCTAAATCATCGTTTATGCGTGCAAGGCAGTCTTCAATAAGTCCATTGGGTCTACTCAAATAGATTGTACATCGTCAGCATAGATATGCACTTTGACGTCATGAACTACTTCAGGTAGATCATTAATGAATAGGCTAAATAGCAATGGGCCCAAAATAGAACCTTGTGGTACGCCGTAATAAGGTGAGTGAGTTTGAGGTATTATTATTTACCTTAACGCGTTGGTGACGACGTGACAAAAATCTTTAATGAGAATAAGAGCTGAAGTACTGAATTAAAAATAGCAAACAATTTATGCTGAAGGATGTTATGATCAACACTATCAAATGCCATAGTGAAATCTAGCAGTACCAAGGTACTAAAATTGTTTTGATCCAGGGCCAATCTAATGTCAGTGGATACCCTTAACACCGCAGTCTCACAGCTGTGAAAGCGTCTAAGCCCTGATTACCAACGTTCAAGCAGCTCATTATCCTCAATGTACTTAAGCATCTGGCGATACATTAGCTTTTCCAACACCTTAGAAAAGAAACATAAGATGCTTATAGGGCGAAAGTCGGCAGGAGACTCGAGACATCTTTTCTTCGGTATTGGGAGTACTATCGCAGATTTCTAGTCTGAAGGAAACGTTGATGTCGTTAAGCATCAATTGATCACATGAAGAATGTATTTACCACAAAATGGATACAATAACCTGATAAATCGTGGAGACAAACCATCGGGTCCAATGGCATCAGATTTGATCGAGTTAATGGAAATTAACAGTTCATTCAGGTAAACACAATGAAAGGAGAATGCATTATGATTGGCCAAGGGTGCGACCTCGCTCAATGCTTCCATGAGGAACTTCGAGCGCTCCAGCTTGATTTACCATTGAACTTTGATTAAGTGATATAAAACATGCATTAAGTTCATCGGGGTTGAATCCACAATCGACTTCAGCTTTTCCATACACACCATCCTGTCGTAGGTTGCACCATAAAACTTTGGGTTGTAGATGGCAGTTCAATTTAGAACTAAAATACTGGCGCTTAGCATGACGAATGGCCGCAGTTGCTTTATTGCGTGCCGTTTGGTATAATACACGGACACCAGAGGTGTTAGATCGTTTGTAGCGACGATATAAGGACTTGCGTTCAGCAATTAGCGACAGAACTCGAGATGAAAACCACGGACAGCCATTAGCGGTTATATATTTATATCTAACGTGGACATATTTATCGTATAAGTGAGTGATTAACAATGATAATGTTTCAACTTGGCAGTTAACAGAAGAATAATTTTTTCTGTAATTTATTGATTTCATGTACGCCGATTCTCTTTTTCTTGAAAAACACTTTCTTTTTAAAGAAAATGTTTTCTAACAATAATAAACGACGTATTTTTGCAGACACCATAACTCAACTTTTGAGCAACACTTTTCACTTTGAATACTTTTTCACGACTAAATAAATGTATATTATCATTACGCTTCGCTGCGATACGTTCTTAATCTGCAAACTTTACGCTCAAACCACCATTGGATAATATATGCTACGCTCCGCTACGGTTTTAGTCTGCGTGAGGGCTTATGGTGACAGAAATTCAAAAGGTATGTATTTTTACAAATTATAATGTTTTTAGCAGGGCTTGTAACTTTTATGACTTTTAAAGTAAAAGCTACAAGTAACCGGTAATTGCACGACTAAAAAATATCAGGCATTATATAATCGTTTCATTTTAACTTTTAATATAAAAGAAGGCAGTTTTACAACCTTTATATTGGACGAAAGCTTTTTGAAGTAGAATTCCCTTGTTTTTAGTGTTTGTTTGCTACATACTTTCAATGACGAAACAATTCGAATTTAATTTCCAGACTTAACACTTTTCTGAATATAGTTCTCCATATTCCACTTGAACTTTACTGTGAGTATCTCTGCTTTCAATGCCCCAAAAAGAAAAAAACCCTTTAATAAATGATTCTAAATATTTGACTGAATTAATGAAAGTAACGAAATTATTTTTACTATTTGACCGAAAAATAAAACTAATTTTTTTACTTTTAATATTTGACCGAAAAATAAAAGTAATTTTTTTACTTTTTTTGTTATTTGGCTGACAAATATACGTTAAGAATTACCGGTTATTAAAAACTTTTAATGTAAAAGCATATTTTTAAGTATAATTTTTTACTTTTATAAGAAAGATCCAATTTTTCGTGGTCATGCCACGAGTTGTAAAAAATTTCAAAAATGTACATACTTACCATCAAAATATTTTTTGTAATAGTGCCCATTTTGCATGTGACTTTTTCGTTTGAAAATTAGAAAATACCGGTTATTTTCGAACATTGGTTTTAAGCTCACAAAATTAAAGCAATTAATCAGTATTGATTTATTGTTATTTCATATACCAATTCTTACATTACATGAATTTTGTTACATGGAGAACTAATGCCAACTGCAAGACTATCTCTGCCTGGGGAAACAAAAGCAAACGAACTAGGATTATCACAATCCAGCAGAAAAAATGATTTATGTAAAGCTCGTCAATGGAAAGTTTCGATAAAGGAATCCCAAGAAAGCCAAATAATACACCTTGTTTGCATCAATGACCTACAATGGATAATCAACAGTAAAATTCAGAATTGTACACGTTCAAAACGTAAGTTGCAGCACTTTATATTTGTTATAGAGGAAACTCTTTTAGAATTAAATACTTTTGATGTTTATTTTAACGACAACTAGGTACGTTAAGTTTGAAAACTTCTTGTCTTCTTTAGATATTGTTTTAAGATCTTTAAAATTTTTGATTTGAGATATCCGGGAGATTGTGAACAAGTTTGGACATTCTTTCAATTATATTTTTATGGCATACGTACCAATTTTGACAGGAGCACATCAAGAGTTTCCAACTTTATTTCAAGATTAAATGCAAAAAAGTAGTGAATAATCATTTAAATTTACTTGAAATAATTATATTTAATTAATTAATTAACTATATTATTAATAAAAAATAATAAAAAGCAATTAAAAAAATTTCAACAATATCGAACTGAGTTCTGTTTTACAGAAAGTATATTTATTATAATATTATTTTTATTTGTGTAACTTTTATAATACCTATATATATGACGCATTGCTCCGGGTGCTATTTATTTAATTCAAATCCCAACTAAGCACTATATGGTAAATTCGCCTTGATTTTCAAAATATAAACTTTGTATTTCAATATTCCACCACCGTTATACTATCTCAAGAAATTATTTTTTTAAAACTTTTATACTCCATTCTCTTATAGCTACTTTGTGTTAATTTAGCAATATATTTTTGCTATGCGTGTGATGATAATTTTAATTCAATTAATATACTTGTTAGTCATATAAAATATGTACATGAAAAAAGCATTGACTCATATGAATGTAAACAAAATAAATGTCCTCAAGAATTTGTTTCGATAAAAGCTTTTAAAAAACATTTGATAACAAACCACAGCTTGTCTTCTAATTTGCAATATTCGCAGTTGTAAAACGAGTATAAAAGTGAACATTTTTGAAGTGGTTGAAAAATTAGAAAATGTAGTAGGAAGGAGGAAGGAGGAAACGGTGAATTTACCACAAACCGTAAATTCTGAAATAAATAATCTTCTACTATTCAAATCAAATTTAGAAATACATAGCTGCAATAAAGTTCTCATTGAATTTGCATAGTGATGGAAATTTCACTAGAAAGGATATTTATTATATCCAGAAATTGCTCTCAGACACTATTTTAAAAGATATAAGTGAAATTTATACATATTTAGAATCGGTAGTTTCTGATAACAACGGGATGTTTCTTCAAAAGATTTAATATATCTTCGGAGGTTCTTGAGGTTGTTAATAGCGAAAACAAATTCTTTCGCCGTATAGAAAAAATGGGAATTCTTTCTCTTCGAAAATTGTTCAACATAAATAACCAAATAAGTGAGATTTTGAACTCCAATATTCCTGTATTGGCTGAAGAAAATATAACCGGCACAATTATGCCCATCGCATTTCAACGCAAGAAGTATATGGAAGCAAAGGATTTGTACGCAAAAATGTCAGAATATACATCAAAATTACGTCGATCTAAAAACCTGAGTCTTTTTTATAAATAGTGAATTATGGAAAGAAAGAGAGAAAGAAGGGTTTCAGGCGTTACAAATGACTAAACATGAGAATAATGGTATTGATATAACAATTGAGGGGGATACAAAGCATATATATTTTAGTTTTGCTTTAGTTCTGGGTGACAACCTCGGTTTGATTGGTATTCTTGGATTCCCAAAATCTTTTAATTCTATGTTTTATTGTAGGGTATGTAAGCGTCCTATAAATGAAATGAGCGAGATATCAAAGAATTTCCTGAAGCCTTTAGAAATTTATCAAATTATGAAAAGGATTTATCCATTCCTAATGAAAAAAATGGAATAAAACTAATTGGCATTAAAGAATATTCCATTTTTAATAGTATTCCAAATTTTCACGTAACTAGAAACTATGCTTTAGATATAATGCATGACATACTAGAAGGGATTTGCCATTATAATCTAGGGCACGTATTAAACCACTTAATTTTTGTTGATAAATTGGTTGCATTAGAAGAGTTTAACTATAGAATACAAATGTTTGCATATGGAGAAAAAGAGGTAAAAAATAGAAGGAAACGTTTACAAGAAGACCAAATAAAATGCAAGCATTTTAAAATGACCGCTTAAGAAATACTAACCTTCACACATTTTTTCCTATTGATGTTACAAGATCTTATTCCAAAATCTAACAAAGTCTATCACTCACAATCTTATATAGTAGGAGAAAAAACTGATATTGTGTCTATAATAAACATCACAAAAATTAAGAACCCTCCAGTGCATTTCTACATATTACCGGATGGCGGCAAAAATAGTATTTATAGTGAAACATTTGTAGATTTTCTTAGAAAAAATTTTTTTTTAGAGAGAAAAATAAATATTTTAAGAAATTTTAAATTTCCAAATGATGAACAAAATTAAATTTTATAGAAAATAATTTAGAAAGATAAACGAAACATAATTTTACTAATTATAAGTCCTTTATGTAAAATGTTGTTCTATAACTACAGTATTCATTATGTTTGTTACCTAAATATGTTATTCTTGCCATATACATAGTACCCTACAAAATGTGTACGTAGTACAAGTGTAAAATTATGGATGTTAAAAAAATCTTTAAAATAAAACTCAATAAAATATAAAATTATTCTTTTATTTTTTTAATCTCTCTATCCCCTAGTAGAAATTGCTCACAGTTATACCTTGTCTCCTGCCCCGCAATGGGCAGTTATTATGTAAACCAATACTAATTTGACTGAAAAGTATCAAGGTGTGTGCAATTTATAAAGAAATATATAGAAAATTAAGTCCCGGTGAGCCTCCTGATGAGCATTCATTAAATCTCATCGAAGGGCTCATTGGATAGCATGAAACTGCTCCCTAAATACAAAACCAGCAATTAATAAATATTAATTATTGTCATCACCTTGTCAGATGACATTTCTACTAGGAAAATTTGAATTGATTTTTGTGATTTATTTACTTATTTAAGTTTTTAAATTAATTTTTTGATTTGTTTTCCGCGGCAAGACTGTCGCCGGTATGCTGAAAAAGACGTTATGCCCAAATTGATTAAGGCCTAAGCGTCTTAGAGTTTGAATTCGGAAAAAAATATGAATTCAATCGTAAATGCAGATTATCATTTATGAATTCATCATGAGACTCATTGACATGCTCATTAATAAGCTCATCATGACACTCATTGATATGCTCATTATTAAGCTCATCATGACTCTCATTGATATTCTCATTATTAAGCTCATCGTGACACTCATTGACATGCTCATTAATAAGCTCATCGTAACACTCATTATGTACTCATCGGAGTGCACATCTATAATTGTAAAATGCACAAAAGAGAAGCAAAGTATGCATTTCGAAATAAGTGAAAGAGATGCAATATCTCATGCACACTATCTGTGAAAAAGTAAATAAATGAGTTTTTTTCCCGGTTTTGATTCAAACGCGAATAAATTTCATTAGTACGTTCATCTGATTGCACATGATGAGCTCATTGATGAGCTCATCATGATATGTCTACCAGGGCTTTTCTAAATAACTTGATACTAATAGAGCATAATGAACACGTACGAAAATATTATGTAACTATATATGCAAATTGATTAGCTTTAGCAGGCAATCACCACAGTTATTCATAATTCTATCTGTAGTTAATATGATAGAGATAGAAGGGAATAATTCATTTGTTTTTGTCAAAAATTGTCAGGAAGTGGCGCAGTTATTGAGGTTAGCTCCTTTTATAGTAAACACACGTACACCTTGAAGTTCTTTCTATAATTCTTCTAAGATTTGCAGCATATATGTATATGGCCAATTATTGGAAGCTATTAAAATATATATAAAAAAAATATAGTAGGTAGATATATTTATTATATAAAAAAAATTAAAAAATCTTTGTTAAATAAGTTCTGACAGGTCTTTCTTTTAATTACGATCTTTTAAGGGCTCCTAGAGGAGAGACATATGAATAATCAATAAAACAGTGTTACAACTATAAAACTAAGCACTAGGTCATACTTTCGGTAAGCATGGGTTTATTCAGTACAGGTAAGCATTCATGCTAATGCTAAGCACTATACTATACTTTAGATAAGCAATAATATAATCAGTATCAACAACCTTCGGACAAGCATTCGCTAAAGCTAAGCACTATGCCATTCTTTAGGCGAGCGCGGATTTAAACTTCATACCTGCTTAATATGCTGCAAACTACTGAGAAGTACGTACTATGCTTAAATCAAGTAGAAGCAGCAGCATCTTATATCAATTATGGAATAATCTCTTTAACCAGTCCACGCGATTGGCTCCATACGATGCACTTGTATGCTTAGTTTAAAAGCCGATTTCGCTTTATAATAGCTGTGTTTTTTCTGAGTGTATGTGTTCCAAGTCCAAAAGGGATCGGAAAAATAGGGCTCTTCTGAACACTTAAGAACTGCTTCTTTTGAAGGTCTTGAAATTCAAATTTTATCTGCTAAAATCTCGGCTATTGTTTTCTTTATCTTCAATAAATTAATCATAATTTCATAAAATTTAACACCATGGAAATAATCATCTTTCATAATTTTTCACAATCATTAATTTTCTTGTGATGGAACCAAATAAATTGCAAACGACGTGAACGAGTTCACTGAATAGGCAAATTTTTATATTTAAGGTCACGTTGATTGACCAAACCTCACAACACCACGATCTTGCAATTCATTTGATTTTAATTAAAGGTAACTGAACAATAAAAATATTTTGTTAATGTAACATTTTCAATAGGGAGAAAAGTTGTCTTATTTGTCGTTTTTAAAATTTTATTTCTTGTCGGCGAATCATTTTAGAAAAATAGGAAAAAAACACTTGGTAGAAAATTGTTATTTGGAAGTCAGTAGTGTGAAAATCGTGAAATAAAGCGGATATTAATTTAGTGAACTGGCGCCCGAGCCGATGTCGTCTTAAGTTGTTTTTTATATAAAAAACGGTGTGCAAGTAGTCGTGAAGATAAGTGATAGTGAATTCCTAGTGCAGAAAAATATTTTTTTTTAGCGCATTTGGCAATAAGTGAAATAATCACACCTAACTAATATAGTTTGTCCATTGACTCCATTATCTTTCAGCAATCAGTGAAGTTCCTACAGCGAAACTATTCTCATAGGAACACGGAGCACGGTTGTTCACAGATCTTAATACCTATTGGAGAGCTCTCATCACTATAGAAATACGTTGGATGTTTGCTGACGCACGTACCACTAGTAGGCTCGTCGCAATAATCAACGCCATAGGCTAAACGGGATAAATACGGTTCACCCGCAACATTTTAGAGGCACAAACAACTAAAAATAAGGAAACGCAAATCCTTTGTCTAGTACAAAAGAAAAAACAATGAAATTGAAGTCATCTTATTGTAAGAACAAAATTTTACATATGAAACGCATTACTATGGAAAAGCGAAATGCATATTTCCACAAGCCAGAATCAAAACCCTCAAACTTGAAACTTTCAAAACAAATTAAGTGAGTCAATGATATCCTATGACATTTTTACAAAAGTGAATAGAAGAATAGAATTAAACAAATTTATTGGACCATTAATTAATATAAGTAAATTACAGAGCGAGATCGTATGGTCTGAAAATCTTAGTGAACAAACTACAGTTAAGATTAAAACACAAAAAGCGAAAGAATAAAGTGAACAATCATTTAAGGTGTAAGTACTAAATATTACAAGCATAGGAAAACTATTAAACTATTAAAATAAAAAATTTCACATTTCTCAGATAGAAAAAATTTGGCGAAATAGAGTGAATTGTCCATTTCCTACTAAAAATTTGAACATTTTCATAGATTTTCTTTTTCCTCTTTATGTCCCAAATCGAAAACCTTCAAGAAGCAGAGGCTTATAGCTAGAGAATGCCGTACGGATTTTAAAAAATATTAATTTTTGTAGATTTGGCGCGCGTTTGAAAAAAAAGTTTGATTTTTGACGAAAAAAACGGCAGGTTTTTTGTTAATAAAAAATCAACAAATAAAGTTATTGAAAATCCCGTACGGCATTCTCTAAATAATGTTAATGTTCACATCTGGTCAAAATTTCAAGTCGAAAATATGAAAATTGTTTGAGTTATGCTGCGTGCCATTTTGAAAAATCGTGTTTCGAGAAAAACGCGTTTAAAGTTTTGAGAATAATTTTTTATTAAAAAAAAAATGAAGGTAAAAAAAAAAGTTTTCCGATAAACAAGTTAAAGTTGCAAATGTCAAAACGGTCAGTTGTGTTCAATTCGGCTTTTTCAGTCAGCTTTAGAAGAAAGCTGGCGATAAAGCTGGCTGAAAAGCTCCACTTGTGTTTCAGGCTTCAGGTAGTCGTTTCGGAGCAAGTTTGAAGCGCTTGGTGCGACCTCCATTTTCAAAGGAAAAAAAAATTGTCTGGCGCGGGACCGTTTTTTTCTTATTCTAGAGGGTTTAAGCTATTTTTTAAGCCAATAAAAACAAAATTGATTTTTCAAAAAATTTATATATATATAAATGAGGCCCAGCAAAGTAAAATCCCAATTTTTTTAAGTATCTAAGTCAAAGAACAAAATACTGCTGAAAACACACTACTATGAGCACAATCAGTATTTCACCACATGTTAGTGTCGAAGTGAACTCAATCGATCACAGATTCAACGATTAGGGATAGGTTCGTGTCTTCAATTGCGAAATGTGAGGACAGCGTTGAAGTAAGAAAATCAGAAATAATTAAGAGTGCCTAAATACGTTCAGTGACCCATACGTTTGAGGATTTATGCAAAATGATGAGACTTGGAGTAATAAAATACAAAAGTTTTATTACCATTCTTTAACGTCTAATGGCCAGTTTCACAGTCCGGGCTTAAGCCAGAGCTTAGGTAGGCCACGGGTATGACTTAAGCTTAGAGCTTAAGCCTACTCGGTTTCACAGTACTCAGTAAGCTAAAGCTTAGTTAAGCCACAAATAAAAATTTGCAAGTTGTGAGCACTGCTGTAATTGTGAATGTTTTTAAAGGAAAATTGCCACTGTGGATTAAAAACCAAGCTAAAAGAAAAACATTTTATTTATCCGTTTATTGTGGATTTTATCTGGAAGGATATCAAATTCAAAATCAATGTTACCGAATGTTTCGACAAAGTAAACCATCATAGCCGAATGTTTCTACAGTCGGAACTGAGAATAAAAATCAACGTCATCCTATTTCTCGAAATGTTGGGGGCGCCTTCTTATAATTTTTTCATAGGTCACACCTTGCGATATTATATTATACATTTCTTCGTCGCTTGTATCCTCTGCATCAGATAAATAACTCATTTCTGTCTTAAAACTGTTTGGTTTGTTCCTAAAATGTCACATGGAATGCTGACACTAGCTGCCAGACAGTACTCAAAACTGCTAACTAGATACATATTTTTCGCTTGGAAAATTTCAATTTAGTTTTAAAATATAGCTTTTGTAGTATGTACATTCGTTTAATATCAAAAATTGTAATATTTAGGTAAAATATATATTTAGCAATAATTTCATATGTGTTTCACAGCAAAATCTGAGGCTTAAGCCTTCGAGATGACAGGCTTAAGTTAAGCTTGCCTTAAGCCAGTGAAACCGAATATTTATTAAACCTTGGCTGAAGCCATTGCTGTGGCTTAAGCCTTGACTGTGAAACCCGCCATATGACATTATTCGAACCAAACCCATGTATAGGGTTATTTTGCAAAGCATTAGACAAAAAATACGGGGTAAAGTAGGCTCGACCCTAATTTCGTACAACATATTTGACGACGACGATAAAAAATGTTTATCTCTTCATTACGCAGACCTGCCTCCAAATCCAGAAGTTGAACTATAGAAATCTGCCAATACATAAGAGAAATTTCTTAACTGCCCCGCTAAATCAGATGCCATCAATCAGACGCGAACAGCCAGTCTCACATAATGCGCCGAATCAAGTTTCGTTGCAACAAAGGAATATGGTCTACAGTATCCAAAAACAGCAGGACCACCACCTAGGAAAATACAACCCAAGCCATCAACGCCAATGGATGTCGATAGGTCGATTCAGACAAGGCAGGTCAATTACAGGAATCGTGGCATTTCCAATCGATATGAATGCTGCCAAAACGGAGAATCATGCTGATGGTCATTCCCGAAACACCAGCGCCTATTTCACATGGAAACGCACCCAGAAACTCTCGCTATGAAGACTACATCGAGCAATTTAGTGATTATGAAGATTACCAAGAGGAAGAAGAGCAAAAAGATTATGAAGAAAATGCAGAGCTAATTTTATGACGGGAGCCTCTCTAGCGTACCTTACCTAGAGTATATAACAAGACCCCGGTAAATCTTAAAATTTTTGATAGATATCTACTGGAGCAAATAAAAATTTCATTAAAAAAGAGCTCGCGAAAAATGCCCATCCTATCAGAAAACCTTTTTCCATTAGATCTGCGGTAGGTGACATAAAAATATCTGCGAAAGTAAGAGGAAAATTGCTAGTTTAGGAAACAATACCGAAATAGACCTTTTTGTCTTACCAGGTTTAAAAACGTTTGACCGCATAATAGGAGATAACACATTGAAATATCTCCGAGCGGTTATCAATAGAAAAAATAACAGCTTAAAAATTACACCTAATATAATAATTCCTCTCAAGGAAAAAAATCTGTTCAGGTTAATAGCCTTGGAATTAGGGATAATCACCTATCTGAAAAAGCAAAAAAAAAACTGGTAGGTGCTCTTGTCAAGAAAATTGATTGCCAATTCGGGCCCTTGGTTGATCAAGAAACAGCAGATACGACCATAAGGGCAGAGATTAAGACAACTACAGATGACCCAATCTATACCAAATCTTATCCATTCCCAGTAAATACTACAAGCGAAGTAGACCAGCAAATAAAACAGCTCTTGCAGGATGGAATCATAAGACCATCTAAAAGTCACAATTCACCAATCTGGATTGCCGACAAGAAAATGGACGCTTCAGTGACCATATCCGATACATTTCCGATACCAGAAACCATCAAACAATATAGCAAGCCTCGGAAATTCGAACTAAATCATCACAATTGACTTAACGTTTGGCTTTCACCAAATACAAATGAAGGAAAAAGACATACTGAAAACTAGTTTTTAACGATGAATGGGAAAGACAAGTTCACTAGACTACCCTTTGGACTCAAGGTGAGATATGAAGGGATCGTTCAATTACCCTCATCTCTAGATCACTAAAGCTAACAAAAGAAAACTACGCCACCAATGAAAAAGAACTGCCAGCAATCGTGTGGTTTCTAGATAATCTTCGAAATTATTTATATGGAGCAAAGATCAAGATACTAACAGATCATCAGCCGCTAACCTTTACTTTAAGCAACAGGAACAACAATGCTAAACTTAGTAGATGTACGGCTAGAATAGAAAAATACAACTATGAACTGATCTATAAGCCTAGACGTACAAATCAGGCTGCCGATGCTTTGTCAAGACTAAACTCGGAGGCCAATACTCTAACTTCCTCATGGACATATACGGCATATAGCGACACTCTAACCTATTCATCGACAGAAGCGGATATTAATTTAGTGAAGAGCTTTTTAATTTGTCTACACATATAAAACCCGGGCGAATCTTCACCCCCGCCGCCATGCCCCGAAATCTTGGCTGTTAATCATCGTTTGTATGGGTAGGGGGAATCATAATTTCATATTCATATTGTAAAGTTAAATGTTTCATTTTATTTTACCAGACTTTGTAATAATATACAGATTTTATTTTTATCTTCTCCTATACGCACTCACAAGTTTAAAAATCGGTCATATTTTATTCTAAATTAAATTCATGAATACAAAAGAAAAAAGATGTAAGAGCAGTTGCCCGGAAAGTGAAAGACCCCGGCTTCAAACCCCGGAGGAGGCGGTTGTTATACTCTAGATGAAATCTATAGGGCATACTAATTTCGTCATTGCGTTTGTAACACTTCAAAATAATGATGGTAAAACACAATGGATTGGACACCCACGTATAATATAAAAAGCTATTTTGATTTTTCCATGTCCGTCCATCCGTCCGTCCGTCTCTCCGTCCGTCTGTCTATCCGTCTGTCTTCCCGTCTGTGCGCACGATAACTCGAACAGGCGTATACTTAGAGAGCTGAAATTTTGTACACGGACTTTAAAAAAAAAGTAAAATTAAGTTCGAAATGAGACAAATCGGGCAACTCCTTCGTGGGGTTGCCATACAAAAATTTCGTTTCCATTATATATTTGGACACCGGCTGAGAATGCGTAGACGTAAGAGCTGAAATTTTAGTGTTTTCATGGTAAAAACAAATAAAATTTCAAGAATGGAATAAATCGAGCAACAACTTCTTGGTGTTGCCATATAAAAATTTAGGTTTTGTTTTCTGTCCGACGAACCGTTCTAGAAATATATGCGAAAGACCACTTCAAAAATTAAACTTGGTCTTGGACCAATTCTAGTTTTTTACTTATTTTTTTTTATATTTATTAATTTAATTTAGAATCGGAAAATTAAAAGCTCTCTAAGACTCTTCTATTCCAATATACTACTACAATATACTACATATTAATCATAAATTAAAAAAACCGACCTTCGGTGGGGGAACGGGCCCCATCGTCGGCGCCATCCTGGAGCGGAGTACTCAAGATGTCACCGCTACACACATATGCACTACCGCATGAGAGCCACAACAGAGTCCTAATATTTTAAAATATTTTATGTAAAACTGAGAAAAGTTTGATTTGAATAGCTCCTGTGTCCTAAACTACTATTCACATAGTTTCAAACTATTTAAAGCTATTCACTGATAATAACCCTAAAATTGATCCAACCTATGGAGTTTACTATGATGACAACGCGTGGGGAATCGGTAATTCAACGTTTGATGTTGATGATGTAGGAAATATTGTTATCAAGGGGATGAGCTATAAAACAACTTTAGGGTTATGTGAGTTGCTATTTATGAAGGATCCTGTAAAAAGTCTACATACTAAAGAGGATTTAACTAATTATGGATCTATTTTGAGAGATACCAATGCATACAAACGTGACTATGCTGAAGATGGACAAATAAAAGGTACTAGAGCGGCTAAGTATAAAGCTATAATCAGTAAGCTGATACAGTATAAAGGCATGGGACTAATGCGTCTGCCTAAAGAAAACATTTATCACATTTATTGGGATGATCCAAATGAATTAGTGGATAGACTGCGCCTTCTAATGGCAAAGCAGGCTGGAAATATCAGTCACAACAATGAAATTGTATCTATCCTGAAGGAGTTGCGAGAAGCAGATATTATAGTTTAAATACTAGTCCATTACCATACTTCTTCACAATCTACATATGAGCGTTGACAAGTTTGGACGTTTCTCTAAGGGAGGATATCTTGGGAAAGCAGGTAAACGTGGACCAACAGGAGCTCAGGGGCCAGCCGGTGAACAAGGAGAGCGGGGTATTGGATTTAATTTAACGATAAACGGAGACTACGATCTAAACTCAAAGTGTATAAAGCGACTTGGTGAACCCCTTGAAAATGATAATGCTACTACCAAAGCCTATGTTGACAACAAAATTAAAATAAGTGTGGAAGAAATAAGAAAAACTATTAATATAGAGGTGACAAATTTAACGCTATATATAAATGACGAAATCGCGAAGATTGAAAACTATCTGTTTATGATGGTGTATATGAGTAAAAACTCTTTAGAAATCTGTTTCATTTATAATTACGATGAGTAAGCGACAAGTGGTAAATGAGCCTGATAAACCAGCGAAAAAAAATTTTAAACGACGTCGTGTGATTATCAAAGGATTAGACGACTTGTGGCAGGCAGAGTTGGTTGAAATGGATCCCTACAAGTATGTGAACAAGGGTTACCGCTATCTTCTGACAGTCATTGATACCTTCTCCAAATATGCATGGGCAATTCCAATTAAAAGAAAAACTGGTGTAGAAGAAAGATATGCCATGCAATCTATATTAAGCGAGGTACGAATACCTAAAAACCTGCAGACTGCTGATGGAAAGGAATTCTACAACAGCCACTTTAAAAATCTGATGATGAAGCATGCAGTTAATCGTAGAGAAAATCTTAAAGAAGAGTGGAGATATATCTTACGTTAAATGGCTCGGATTTTCATCAAAACACAATTCTTGGATTAATAACAAAGATGTTTTATAATTTCTTAAAAAAACACCTATAATACAATTTAGAATAAATATATATTTATAATACTTTATACATGTAGCTATAATGCAAATTACTTTAATAAATGAAACTAAAACTATAATACATAATTTATTTACACTAGATTCAGATTCTTTCTGGGGCTGCCACTTGTTGATCTGATGAAATGGAGTAATGCTCCAAGGTTAAGTATCCATCGTTCCGCTCATAATATGTCGCTTATTATCATAAGGACTCATATCCGCATAAATACACAGCTGCACACATCCACCCGCGCCAACATACCACAGGCACTCATACTAAAGTAAACAACTGAAACCAAACTCAAGCTGACAAGTATACAGTCCCCGATATAAATTCGCTTAGGGTATTTCACATCATTACTTAAGCCGTACACATTCTACCCAAGCCTTGGTACAGGTAACGTAGCCGAATCCAACACACCCCAGACAATCCTAGTGATAGCAGCATATATTGCCACTAAAGCTCTCAGTACCTATCCGCGAAGTGATATCGTATCGCCAAGCCCGAGATGATGTAGTACCGGCTAATGCCACCAGGGGACCTTGCTCAAGAAATGGTGTTTGCACTCGAAAGAGCAACTGTGACTTTTCAATGCACGCACCCCCAATACCCAATAATAATAATAATTTGCTAAGAAAACATCAAGCCAAGGTGATATCATGTTGTGAAATTCAAATGATGTTGATATCTACAACTTCCCCGCTAAGAAAACTTACTTAGACACACCACTTGAAAACAGCAAAACCAAGATGACGCCATTCTGATATCTACAACCTCCCCGCTAATAAGTCGTCAAGCAAAAAAGCAGCAAATCCAAGGAATGGTGGTAGTACCTGCTAATGCTGCTAGGGAATTTTACTTTCCCTCGAGGTGAACAACAAATGAAGTACCGGCTAATGTCGCTAGGGAACCTTACTGAAGAAATGGTGTTTGCACTTGAAAGAACAACTGTGACTTTTCAATACACGCACCCCCCAAACCCAATAATATTAATTTGTTGAGAAAGCATCAAGCAAAGGTGATGTCATGTTGTGTAATTCTAATGATGCTGATATCTACAACTTCCCTGCTAATAAAACGTGCAGCATTTGAAAACAGCATAACCATGATGACGTCATGCTGATATCTAGAACTCTCCCGCTAATAAAAGAAAACAGCAAACCCAAGGCATGCTGGTAGTTCCGGTTAAGGCCGCTAGGGTACCCTGCGCAAGAAATGTCGCTAATATCTCGAAAATCAAAGGCCGTAGAGGATTTCAGATGAAAATTTCGTTCGCCCTCCCACCCCACACTGCCAAAAATCCATTTCCATGAGCAAAAATAACTTGAAATATTAATACGATGATATCTCGAAAACCAGAGCCCGTAGAGGATTTCTGATGAAAATTTCATTACCCCCCCCCCTCCCTATCATTATCCCCCTCCCACATACCCTCATCTAGAATCCATTGACATGAACAAAAATTTCCTAGCGTTAACTTTAACTATTAGTAATATTAGTTCAAAACGAAAAGCCTACTTTTAGGCGCTCAAGAAAAATCAATTATTACTAATATTAATTCAAAACCAGGCGCAACACTTGAAAACAACAAAAGCCTACATTTAGGGGCACCACACATCCAAAAAAAAAACCGTAACATGTTGCTACGTGTGGGCGCAAAAACCGTAGCATGCTGCCCCGTGTGGGCAAAAGCGAAGCAAAAAACTTCCCAAAACCGTATCATGCTGCCACGTGTGGGCAAAAGTGAAGCAAAAAACTTCACATATCCAAGAGAACCGTACCACACATCCAAGAAAGCCGTAGTACCGGAGCATGCTGGTAGTACCAGCACCGTTAGGGTGCAGTCAAGACCAAATGACACATCCACACACATCCAAGAAAACCGTAGTACCGGAGCATGCTGGTAGTACCGGTTAATCCCGCTAGAGCGCAGTCAAGACTCAATGGTGCATCCAAGACATAAACCAGTACAGTCAAAACACACCAGAGCATGCTGGTAGTATCGGATAATGCCGCTAGGGCGCAGTTGCTGCATAGTACTGAAAGTGATCTCGTATCCCCAAAACTCGAGATGAAAAACTTAATGTCAACTTAGAGGCTACGAGTCCGAGATGAGAAATAAGCGAACTCCAGAAAAAAATTGAAAACCTATGCTATTTCCCTATGCTGAAGAGTGCTGAAAGTGATCTCGTATCCCCAAAGTGATCTCGTATCCCCAAAACTCGTGATGAAAAATTAGCGAACTCCAGAAACAAAATCGAAATCCTATGCTATTTCCCTATGCTGGAGAGCGCTAAAAGTGGTCTCGTATCTCCAAAGTGGTCTCGTAACCCCAACATCCAAGACCCAAACCAATACAGTCAAGACAAAAACCAATACAGTCTGGGCACAAACCCACCTTTAGTATGGACTCAAGCCACCTAGCGGCGGTGGCGCCATCTGTGGCGAAAACCTCCTATAGGGAAAATGACAATACGCTCAGTCCGTTGTTATAAGTCAGTGAATGCATCACAAAGCTTTCGATGTTTTATTCATATTGTCTTACGAGGGTTTTCTTTCTGCTGTGAAATGAGATGAAATATCGTTAACTTCAAAATCTAAAAGTTCTAGACCACCATATTACATCTCTCTTGAATGGCTTGAGGTAACAACAAATTAGTAGTTTTTCGAAACTCTAAAATAATTACGAAGTTTTTTTTCGAATTGTAAATTTTTATAGTCGATCTTTAGCAGACGCCGCTGAAAATTGAATTCTATTAAACCAATACCTCACTGGTTCTAAAAAAGAAGATCCACGACAAATAATTTCACCTGATGATATGCAAAGAAATCTTTCACATTAGTCTAAATCAAACTAGCAAAAACCTTACCTACTCGTTGATTTTCCCATTCTTTCCTCTGATTTATCTTTATATGTAAATCTATCAAATTCAGCCACTGGAGCAGCGATGGAACACAAAGTTGAGAACAACTGGCAACCGAATAAATTGAATAATGTTCAGTGGAATTACAGAACATATAGTTAGAGGACTTCTTCCAGCATACAAAAACATTAAATATTTTCAGTATCTTTTAGGAGTCCCATGCTTTTCTGGATTACATCGGTCAATTAACCACTGGCATTAGACATGCAACGCACTCAGGAAAACACCGTGGTCGCTGATGCTCTATCAATCTAAACAAACTAACACACCTACAAGCGATGTCATAGCATCACCAATAAGAACAGCATTGCGTCATATAAAATTCTTCCTTGATGAATCTACGGTGATACCACAACGTGTACGCCTCGCCTCGCCAGGACTCCCAGATGCCTGAGCCTGGAAACGGAATATTAGTAAAATAAGTCAAGAGTGTTGTTACTTACTTATCTGTTTTGTGCTCTTGTTCAGGGTGCCGTCCGCATTTTCCACCTTGAAGGGAATTTCTCTTTATATATTACAGTAATGAAAAAGGGATGGTACTCACCTAAATTCCACTTGAAGGAAGGACCTAAGCAATTGTTTTCAACTGTGTGAAAGCTCGGGCGGTTAAAATTTAACCACGTAAACGTGAATGTAAACAATCACCCTGGAAACAAAGAAATTGCAATACTTCAACTTAAAACATACGAGAACACAACATGCAACCTAGGGAAAAAACATAAATGTACATACAATGCATATGCCATGCCTCAACACAAGTACATGCAACTTATGTATGGCATACCTACATGATGAGATGTAGTCAGTGGACTTACATTTTAGTTCCTGGACATCACACTGAATTCGATAGGTACTCATAGATAATATTAGATTTGACTAGATTTAGTATCATGAATTTATTAGATTAGGAATATTTTCTTATTTTTTTTAAATGATAGAATATAAACTTGTTATATATAAAAACATATGTACCATATGTACATATATGTATAAATATGTAGACATATAAAACCTTAGGACCTAATAGGTAAATATATATCTGAAAAACCTAGAGTTGGGCATTTAAAAAAGAAAATCAAAAATCATAAATTCCAATAAACTAATCATGCACAAAACATGATTAGTTTATCTCCCAAAAAGGGTGAAGAAAATTGCATCAGCAATTTTCTTCACATTCCACACAACTCATAAAATTTTTCCCATAAAACGACTTGGGAAAAACAAAAGTTTCAGCTTACACCCCAAGTCGTTTTACTTAAAAATTTCCCCGACAAATTTTGCCTTCTGCAAAACTTGTCATTTCAACAATTTAACTAAAAAACAAATCAAAAGGCAAATCGTACCTTCAGTACGATTTGCAGCGAAAAATACAATATGTATGTACATACGTACATACAGATTATTAAAAAGCTTTTACGATAAGAAACGTGCGCCGCATTAATGCATTGTATGTATATGCGCGTCGCGATTTCAAACGGTGGCTGATGTTTTAAAAGGTGTAAGATTACATTTTTGAAGCCATCGTTCAACGCGAATAATTCTGGACATGTTTGAACAAGTCCAGAATTGAAAAAGTAAAATTTTCTCAGGATAAGAAAATGCAATTTAGCATTTTCTATCCTGAACAACGGCTCTTGATCACGATGAATGTGATCAAGAATGGAGTTGAATGAAAAACGTAAAAGCGGCGCAATCTCGGGTGCGGGAGCAAGAGTTGATTTGTAAAATAGTTGAGGCGAGTTGGTTTTTGGATTTTGGCGCGGCTACCTCGGCGGTTTTAGTTTCTCGAAAATCAAAATAAAATTAATCGGTGAAAAGTAGTTAGTAAACGGAAGTTTAGTTTATGTTCTAATTTTAAAGGAAGAGAAAAAAGTTTATGTTCTAATTTTCAATAAAGATAAAAAGTTCACGTTCCGATTTTAAATAAAGAGAGAAAAGTTTATGTTCTAATTTTAAAGGAAGAGAAAAAGTTTATGTTCTAATTTTAAATAAAGATAAAAAGTTCACGTCTAATTTAAATAATATATATACAAAAGTTTAAGTTCTACTCTTAAATAAAGATAAAAAGTTTATGTTCTAATTTTAAACAAAAGTAAAAAAAAAAGTGTTTTGGATATTTATTGTACCCAGACAACACGAAGGTACGTAAAAAAGAAATATAACAAATTGGCGCAGCCGGTAGGATCAAGGAAGCTTGGTCAAGTAAAAAGATCGTAAACGCTTGAAAAGCCTTGATCCTGCAAGAATCTACGGGGAACCTGTGACACTAGCCAAGCTATAAGGCCACGTCACCCCCAACGCTCGGGGTAGATATCATCTATAGGCGCCTCTGCTCCAGGCGAGCAAGCGTTCACCCCAGTGAGTGGAAAAAGAAACGAAATCATCAGGGGACCTGGACTCACTAATAGAAGCTCGTTCCCACCCGAAAAGAAGTCAGGACAACGGACTCCCAATCAAAACCAACTCCAGAAGGAAGATATCACCGTTCCTGGGTTGAAGGGGATTTCGAAGAAGGCTTTCAGCCCCCCTTTCAACCATATCCAGGGGAAATAAGTAGGCCTAGGGCCCCCCGGCAGCAAAAAGAAGCACCGGAAATTGTAACTTCGTTCCAGGATTGAAAGGGATCTCGAAGTCGGCATAAGCCCCCCTTTCAATCTCAGCCAAGGGAATTAAGACGGCAGGAGCCCCCCTAGCAGCAAGAAGCATTCCAGAAGGGAATACTCTAAGAAGGCTGGAAGCCCCCCTTTTGGACAACGCGGGACGCATATGCAAGAGGAAAACTCTACGCCTTCATCCGACGCGGAGCAATCCCTAGGTGAGAATTCACAACACCTCCGGGAAGGTACAGATAACGCCTCAGAAGACAACCAAACAGAATCAGGTAGCCAGGACAACTCATCTTTACCCCAACAGCAACAAGCCGCTGGAGTTCGCCTTAGAAGTGGTACCATTTTAACTGGTCCCACCGTAACAAATAAAGTAAGTCTAGATAAATTTTTAGACAAGCTATTAGAGAAGGCACGCGAATCCGATAAGCTCACGGTCACGCACTGCGACGCCCTTGACCACAGATTAAGTCAAGGCAGAGAGCAGAGGCTGACACAGATCGAAAAATTTAAAAAAGAAACAGAGCGATTCAAACAGGAGCTTATCGAATTCGCCGGGCTTTCACGTTCTTTAGGTAGATAAGACCACAGCCAGTGTAGTTGTAAGTGCTGATAGTGATACTAGTGTCAGTGATATTAGTGGTGACCAAACAAACGCCGAAAATCTCCTTAGTGGCTGGCTAGAAGTATCCTTCACGGATTCTAGTCCAGAAACCAGCCCTGAAACTCGTCAAAGCACCAGTAGACTACCCTACAAAAGTTTAAATAAAAAGTTAATCACAATGGTAGATTATGCAAAGGTGGCCAAGCTCACGGCACAACTAGTTCCCCTGTTTTCGGGTGAAAATACCCCACAGCTAGGTCGTGAGCTACAAACATTTATTGGCTGTTGCAAACAGGCCTTACACTGTTTAAGTGAGGAAGAAAAACCAGCCTTCCTACATATCTTGCCCACAAGACTTCGTGGCGATGCTTATCAGCTGTTTGCTTCGGACGTTCCGACTACTTTTAGTGAGGTGGAGGAACGTCTGAACAGAACCTATCTACCACGAGAATCATATCAAGAATTGGTCAACAAATTGATCACAATGAGGCAAAACCCGTTGGAAACTCTCACTGCCTTCACAACAAGAGTGAAGCAGTTGCTGATGCTTTGCAACGAGGCAGCGGTACTGAAGTACGGAGCAACGGCAGCCCCAGCTGTGAAGACACAGTTGGCGGACTTCGCCAAGGATGCCCTCAAAAGTGGAGTGAACAATCCCCACCTATGCCAGTACCTCCTCACTCTGGTAGAAAATGATCTAGAGCAGCTGATACAAAAGGCTTTAGACATGGAAAAGTTACAAGCAGGCACAGTTTTCGTCCAAACGCCGCTAACGCAGCAGCCATATCCAATGGCACCAATAGACCCAAGTCTTCGAGTTCGAGCTCTCAGCAGAACTCCTTACAATCAAGCACCACAGCCACCCATGTATGCATCACCACGAGCACAAGAGCCCCGACAGTTTAATCCCCCATACGTACATGCTCAACCACTACGCCCGCCATTTCCACGAAGGGAATCTAGACAACCGGATACACAGAATCCGGTACAAAACATCACCTGTAATTTCTGCCAGAAGCGGGGACACACCTACACGGAGTGTCTTAAACGCAAAAACACCCCCTTCTGCTCTAACTGTAGAAGTTACGGGCATGACATTCGCGACTGTCGAAACAACCAAACACAGTCTGCAAATCGTTTCACACGAGGATCGCCTAGCAATCCCCCACAGTCAGACCCAAGCAATACAAAAGGCCCCAGAGTCTTTAATATAAGCCAAAAATGTGATTTTTGTGGGCGCCGCGGACACAAGATCGACGAATGTCGACAAAAGCAAAAATGGGAGGATAAAAAACAGGGAAACGACAAAGAGTCGACCCAAAACTCCCCGGCTCGACTATAAACCCTACCAGCAATAAAAAAGGGTCTTCTCAGCCGCCCGACTTCAGTGTGCCCACCGCCAGACTCCCTCTAGACATAAGTCTAAATGGTCAGGCCCAGCTAATAGTGGACACCGGCGCTGAGATCAGTATAATTAAGAAAAAAGCTCTCAAATCTCGCGAGCTAATAAATCCCAATAAAAAACTAACGCTTCAAAGCCCCTTTGGCACCGGAAAAACCTTAGGAAGTTGCCAAGGAAACTTCATGCTAAAAAGTAACTTACCTTGCAACTTTCAGGTGGTAAAAAACATCCCAGGTATTTCTGACGACGGCTTACTAGGAAATGATTTCCTAGCCAAAAATTGTAATGTTGAAGGACCCAACAAGGTTCTGCGATTTCCTCGCACGGAAACCGATCCAGAAGAGTTTGCTGTTCCATTAGAAACCTCATCGGACAACCCCGTGTTCACAAAACACAGTCAACAAAGAGACACTGGTAGAAGATATTAAACCCGACGGGGATACACCTTCTACCCGAAGTGTTCTCAAAGCTTCTCAGTCAGAAGAAGTCGGCTGTGACTTACAAGAACGCGATAAGGGTGACTTGATTACCGAAGATCCGGCCCGTAAGACTGGACAGTATCAGGTGAATTTAAATGAACCTGTGTGCGTACCAGCAAGGTCTCAGATCGTAGTCAAAGTTCCGTTGCAGTTGCAGGAAGAAATGCTCAGTCTGTCGAAAGAAATAGACGACGGAGTCTTCTTAGCAAACAGCTTACTCTCAGCTGGGCTAAAAGCAGTCCCTATAGGAATCCTCAACACACGCAGTACACAAGTAGTTCTAAACAGCGTGAACCTAAATCTGGTTCCCATTAAAGACTACACTGTCGTCCCCATCAAACGAGAGCCAGACAAAAATATTGCAACAGCCCACCCTTTGAATCTCATGAGTCGAAATGACGGTGATGGTGAGCATCAAAATATAATTAGATCTAAGATTAAGAAAATAGGGCATAAGAGCCCCAGTCAATTAAGCAGTCATAAGAAACTGCTCCAAGACGCTTGCGGGTCCCTCATGAAAACCCCAACGTCAGGCGCTGGCCAGCATACAAAAGGTCTACCGTTAGCAACTCCCGCAGATCCACCTGGCCCAGCGCCTCTCATATATAAAACAAGTAGGTTAAGAGGTAAAATAAGTAATATAAAATCATTAAAGAAGACTAGATTTAAGAATAATAAAAATAGGGCAATAAGCGCTGAACAGACGGCCACCCTACAACACATAAAATACTTGTTCCCAAACGATGTCGAGCAAGAAGACACCAGTATTCATCCCCGCCTCACCAGATTAGAGCAAGAACTCAGTCTGGATGAAACTTTAAATTTTGAGGAAAAAGCCTCAATAACAAATCTCTGTTACGAATATGATGACATATTCTTTTTAAAAGGTGACAGGCTTACACATACCAATGCCATCACCCATGACATCCTCTGGTGCAAGACCAAGCACCTATTAACCAAAAGATGTACCGGTTACCAGAGACACAGCGAAATGTAATAAATGAGCAACTCAGAGAAATGCTGGACAACGACATTGTCCAGCCCAGCAAAAGCCCATGGAACTCACCACTGCTAGTCGTCCCCAAAAAAGCGGGACCAGACGGTGAGAAAAGGTGGAGCGTCGTCGTTGATTTCCGCAAGTTGAATGAAAAAACGATTGGCGACGCCTTCCCTCTACCTCGGATTGAGGATATCCTCGATCAACTGGGCCATTCAAGATACTTCACCACCCTAGACCTAGCCAATGGCTATCATCAGGTACTCGTCGATCCGAAAGATCGAGCAAAAACGGCTTTTAGTACCAACTACGGGCATTATGAATTCAAACGTATGCCGTTCGGACTCAAAGGAGCCCCGGCCACATTTCAGCGTTTAATGAATTTCATATTAACTGGCCTACAAGGCCTAGAATGTTTCGTCTACTTAGATGACATCGTCATCTATGGAAAAAGTCTGGCAGACTACAATGAAAAGCTTCGCAAAGTCTTTGACAGGTTAAGAGAAAATAACCTGAAACTTCAACCTGAGAAATGTCAATTTCTCAGGCGCGAGGTAGTGTATTTAGGACATAAATGTTCTAACCAAGGAGCACTACCGGATCCTAGCAAAACGGCATGCGTCCAAACTTTCCCCATCCCTAAGACAGTAAGGCAAGTACAATCATTTTTGGGCCTTGCCAATTACTACAGAAAATTCATACCCGATTTTTCGAAAACAGTACGTCCACTAACAAACTTATTCCGAAAGGATGTAAAGTTTAAGTGGACTGAGAAATGCCAAGAGGCATTTCAAAGCATTAAGAACGCTTTAATTTCCCCTCCACTCTTAATATATCCCGATTTTTCAAAACCCTTTAACCTTACCACCGACGCCAGCAGCGAGGCTCTTGGAGCAGTTCTCTCTCAAGGAGAGGTAGGAAGTGACCAACCCATTGCCTACGCCAGCCGTACCCTGAACAAAGCCGAACGTAACTATTCCACGATTGAGAAAGAGTTACTGGCTATAGTTTGGGCGACTAAAAATTTCAGGTGTTATCTGCAAGGCCGAGAGTTCACGGTCTATACAGATCACAAACCACTCAAGGGAGTCTTCAATGTTAAGGACCCCACATCCCGTCTGGTGAGATTTCACCATAAACTTTCCGAGTTCAATTATAAAATTGAATATAAGCCCGGAAAGTACAACACGAATGCCGACGCTTTAAGCCGCATTCCACGGGAAAATAACAAAGACAAGGAAACTACAACCTTTACGGTAGAAGCTATAGTCCACCACCAAATGGACTCGGACATAGAGGAGGAAAAACACTCATCGGACCTTAAGGAGTGTCTGCAATGCAATGCAGTAACAAGAGCCCAGACACGAAACATTCAGGAAAGTGGAACAAATCCAGACAGCCAGGCCAAACTAATAGAACAAGAAGAACAAACTCATCATCCAGAAGA
Source organism: Dioctria linearis (assembly GCA_963930735.1). Taxonomy (NCBI): domain Eukaryota; kingdom Metazoa; phylum Arthropoda; class Insecta; order Diptera; family Asilidae; genus Dioctria; species Dioctria linearis. Next base: position 196,031,050 of record OZ005741.1, on the reverse strand, counting down.
GACCGCAGACCATGACAGTCCACCTAGTACCAATCCACCAATTATAGACGAAACTCGTCCCCCTGAAGTAATCACAAGCCCAGAGGAGATTCAATTAATCTTAAAAGATTATCATGATCCTCTCTTTGGCGGCCATCAGGGAGTGATAAAAACCTACAAACGGATTCGAAGAAAGTACTGGTGGAGGCACATGCTTAGTGACATCAAAAAGCACATTAAGCGGTGTGCCAAATGTCAAACCATGAAGGCTTCACCACAGTATAAAATGCCAATGGTGATTACAGACATAGCTGAACAACCCTTCGACAAAATCTATCTAGATATAGTCCGCCCACTAGAGGAAACTGAATCTGGAAACAAATATATATTAACGTTTCAGGATAACCTCACGAAGTTCGTAGATTGGTATGCCATACCAAATGGAGAAGCTATTACGGTAGCGCAAGTTTTCTTCGACGAAATCGTCACGCGCTACCGCATTCCCAAAAGAATAGTCACCGATCAGGGAAGTAATTTCCTGAGTGACCTATTCAAAAAGGTATGCAAACTCCTCAGGATAAATAAGCTGTAAACCTCAGCTTATCATCCCCAATCAAATGGAGCACTCGAACGTGCACATAGACCGTTGATTGAATATCTACGAACTATAGTGGACGAAAATCCCAGGTCATGGGATAGTTATCTGCGAACCGCTGCTTTCGTGTACAACAACAGTGTACACGAAGGGACAAAATTAACTCCCATGGACTGCCTCTACGGCTTTACAGCGGACGTTCCGTCCAACTTAAGGTGAGACCCGAACCCGTGTATAACCACGAGAGCTACTACCATATTCTCAGGTATAAGCTTCAAAAGTCTTACGCCATGGCACGGAAAAACCTTCTGATGAGTAAACAACGCTCGAAAAATTACTATGACAAAGCTGTACGTCCCCTGACATTTCACAGAGGAGACAAGGTTCTACTCAAGAGCGAGAGTCGTAAACATAAGCTCTCCCAGATTTGGGTAGGACCCTACACGGTAACCGGTATCCCTAGTACTGTAAACACCACAATAAAAATTCGTAAACGAGAGGTCACGGTACATAACAACCGTTTAAAACCTTTCTACGAATAACATGGTGCCAATATAATTTAAGTAATTCAAAGACACATATATAATAGCATGTAAGCTATAAAGTCAAATAAAAACCCATTTTAATACCCTATCCTATCCTCTCCTAGATAACAATGCAGTCCATCATTTTCCACGGACTATTCCTGCTCATAATAGGAGCCCTCGCGGAGGAACCTTACTCTATAACGCTCCTAAATAATACGGGAGTACTATTTGAGGATCTTGGAAGCCTATCAGTTTACCACGACACTTGGAGCATCATCACTGAGTTAGATCTGGCCGAGTTGGAAAATCAGACGCGACTAGCAGAACGAGCGGAACACTACATACACCAATTGTGTGGAAATGGTTCTTCTATACAGGACCTTTGTACGCTACAGACAAAACATATACACGCCCTAATGGAAAATATCAATAGGCGTACCAGTGTTATTAGGGAAGCTGTGCCCAAATCGCGCAAGCCCCGATCCATCTTCGATGGAATTGGAAATGCGATGCATTATCTTTTCGGTACCATGGATAGTGGAAACGAACAAGAGGTGTACAGCCGACTAAGCGAATTAGAAGTAAATACCCAAACCTTAGCTGATCTGGAAAAACAACAGATCAGCGTAATAAAAACCACGTTTGAACAAATTCAGAAACCCCTATCTTCCCTGTCTGAACGACAGCGTCAGATAACCAACCAGATTAAAAATCTGCGGAACTCAACAGACGAGTTGACAGCCCACCAAATAAGACAAGAAATTGTCTCTAGTCTGACACTACAAATGATAGAGTTGGAATTTAGACAACAAGCTCTACTGGACATAATAGTGTCCAGTAGAAATAATCAAATTCATCCACTTTTAATTTCCCCAAATCATTTGCTAGAGATTTATCACAAATCTCACTCCACTTGTCCCAATCTACAGGACTGTTTGTCAGTTCTGTATCAAACAGCAGATGTTAAGACACATTTGTTGCAGGACAAATTAGTTATCCGAGTCAAACTTCCCATATTTAATATTCCCAAGATGAAAATCCAACAGATTAGATGTTTTCCCATACGGCTGGATTCAGACCACTCAATAATACCTGATATCGAATTTTCCCATGTGGCAAGTCAAATACAGACCCAGGAATTTCTGCTGTTGAAGCCAGAAAACCTGAGATCTTTCAAAAAAATTTCAAAGGGAATCAATGAAGATACGTGGGTAGGTAAGCTGAACACACCACTCACCAAGGCTACAAAAACAGATGAATGTGTTATTAAACTTTTATTCAACCCGCTGGGCGAACGCCCACAGTGTAGCATCAGAGTTCAAATTCCCCCAAGAGATACAATAATTAAGCTCAATAGACCAAATTCGTGGCTGTACTCCTTAACCGAAACCACTATAGTACATATAACTTGTACTTAACAGTTACTCACTCATCGTCTCGCAGGACAAGGAATCATGACAGTCAACGAACCATGTTCCTTGCAAATAGGGTCTCACACTCTGTATTACGAAGCAGAAAATCTACATCCGCTAAAAGTTTTCCAACCAACCTACTTCCCAGGCACAAACGAAACGCAAGAGGAATTGGCAGAATATATGTCCAAGATATCCGCTCCTAAAAACCTTGATAAACAACCAACGTTACTCCTCGGAGATGATACAAACCAACGTATCCACCTAGATACAAAATCTCTAGACGAAATCCGTACCAAAGTGAACAGCATCCACTTTGGACCAAAGGCCAAGATTCCTCATATACTCTCTATTACATCCCTATCAATGACAGGACTCTTGTTGCTACTTATATCAGTGGTGGCATTAGCAAAATATATCGTCCCGGCATTCATGGCATGGATTGCTAAACGCAGACAACAGCCTACAGCTGAAAACGTTCCCATGGAACCGGTTTACGCAACACCCCAAGAAAAGTTAAAACGGGCTCAAAGTCTCCCCAGAGCGAGACCTATACAAGTAGTATAATCAAAAAGATCTATACTCGTTGGTTGGCCCCGTCTTATTCTTTTGTTGCTGGCTTAGTACCCTTTCACTACACTGGTCTTAGATATAAGCTGAAATAATTTATAGCAAATAAGAAATAAAGCAACCAGATAAAATTAATATTATGTAAGAATAAACTTTATTTAGTAGTACCTACGAACCCAAAATTAATAAACGTAAGTAGTACTTAGTAAAGCAGAAATAATAAATTAAATAAGCAAAAAAAAAATAAGGTAATAAATAGAAGAAAGAAAGGCATAAGATAATAGAATTAAAAACCAAAAACATAACCGAAGATTATTTACATAAGAATAATAATAATAAAAGTAAAAAGTAAATAATATTTAGTAACATTAAGTATTACATAGAAAAAATTAGATAACTAGTAAGATATAGACATAAATACATACAATTAGACTAAATAGAAATGTAATGTACTAAGGTTATAAATAGGAGATAGCAACTTACATTAGTAGAAAAATAGAATAAGAAGTTAACAAATAAGACACTAACTAGGATAGCAAAATCAAACTAATACGGGTAACAAACATTAAGAATAAATACCAATATAAACAGTACTTTCTTAAAAACGCCCAGTATAGAGTAGCAAGGAAATATAACTCCCTAGAATTCCATACCTAACCTAGAATAAATAAATAACGTAGGATACTTAAACAACGTAGAAATAATCAGGCAACGTAGAGTAAGTAAATATTTAGACTCCAGTATAAGATAAGTCTAACAACAAATTATAATCCGCCATCACAGAAACCGACAGACGAGAAAACACAACTCCCTGCCCAGAGCCCCTTGAACCATTTTCGCCAACCCAAATATTAGTAAAACCTGGAAAACAACCAAAACAAAAAATAAATAAATAGAGTACATACAACTTTATTAGAGAAAAAAAAATATACAAATATTATATTAATAGCCGAAAATTAACACAATTTAAAATCACCAAAAATTTAGAAGAAAAAAAAAACAAATGCTCTTAAAACTAGAATTTAAAAATTTAGCGGAGACTCTTGGGAAATGTCCCGGACCATCCACGAACCTGAAAAAAAAAAAATTTTGTTTTAGAATCTCATCTGGAAATAACTTACATGAAGTATCCTTCATACATTTAGGGCTGGTCGTCTCCTAGGCCGATCCGCACTAGGCATCCCAGTCTTCCTGGGCATGACTAGGTCCCTCTCCAGGCAGATCCCAGTTCTCCTGGGCGGGAACGGACGAAACATCCCAGGTCTCCTCAGAGGCAAGACTCGGTGCTGCACCCGGGAGATCCAATTCGGATCCGGAAGAACCGACCCAGGTCGTCACATCGTGCACCAAGTAGTTGGGGTGCATCCTGCAATGAGGGCAGGCACACCATCCGACCTCTCCGGATAGCACCAAAGTCGCTCCTAGAAGAAGATTTGTGAAATTAACAAGAAAATTAATTATTGGAATCTAAAAACTCAACCATAGCTACCCAGGAACTCCCACCATGGGGCCACAGGCATAGCTCCACCCGATGAAAAGTGTCCGCCTCGGCCGGAGCACCCCAGATGCACACGTCTGGACGACCATCCCGCCGCAGCAGCAGACGGATGAGCCCACGCCACCGGGGGGCCACGCTCTGCACGAAAGTGGCCAGTACCCTCATGCAATTGGGTACGGGGCTGGTATACGGCGCACGTAGAGAGATTACCTCGCAGAATTCCATTGCTAACAAAACTGTGAAGATAATCTCAGAAACCGCCCCATATAAAGGGCAAAACCCCTAACGTTAACAAAATTATCGGTGTAAGCCACTTATCTTGGTGAATCCCACGCCATTTCAGCAGCAAAAATATTTCTTTTTATTTCTTATTTACCCATCTCCTTTCAGAACACACAATCTTAGTTTTTCTTAATCAAACGACACGAATTGCAATTTGTGCATTATGTATGTAGACAGCTACAAGTACACAAACCTCACAAATTTTTTTTTCTCTCTTTTATAAGCCGGTACAAGATGCATTCCAATATCTCATACCAACTCTACGTGCACCAGGAATTTGTTTTTATTTATTTTTAAGGCAGATATCAAATTCATCTCAACTTATAAACTTATAAACACCCCATACAGAATCTACACCCACACAGTTTTTTCGAGAATTATTCCTCTTCAAAGAATAATTCTCTTTTTCACGGGGGGAAGGAATGTTATATATAAAAACATATGTACCATATGTACATATATGTATAAATATGTAGACATATAAAACCTTAGGACCTAATAGGTAAATATATATCTGAAAAACCTAGAGTTGGGCATTTAAAAAAGAAAATCATAAATCATAAATTCCAATAAACTAATCATGCACAAAACATGATTAGTTTATCTCCCAAAAAGGGTGAAGAAAATTGCATCAGCAATTTTCTTCACATTCCACACAACTCATAAAATTTTTCCCATAAAACGACTTGGGAAAAACAAAAGTTTCAGCTTACACCCCAAGTCGTTTTACTTAAAAATTTCCACGACAAATTTTGCCTTCAGCAAAACTTGTCATTTCAACAATTTAACTAAAAAACAAATCAAAAGGCAAATCGTACCTTCAGTACGATTTGCAGCGAAAAATACAATATGTATGTACATACGTACATACAGATTATTAAAAAGCTTTTACGATAAGAAACGTGCGCCGCATTAATGCATTGTATGTATATGCGCGTCGCGATTTCAAACGGTGGCTGATGTTTTAAAAGGTGTAAGATTACATTTTTGAAGCCATCGTTCAACGCGAATAATTCTGGACATGTTTGAACAAGTCCAGAATTGAAAAAGTAAAATTTTCTCAGGATAAGAAAATGCAATTTAGCATTTTCTATCCTGAACAACGGCTCTTGATCACGATGAATGTGATCAAGAATGGAGTTGAATGAAAAACGTAAAAGCGGCGCAATCTCGGGTGCGGGAGCAAGAGTTGATTTGTAAAATAGTTGAGGCGAGTTGGTTTTTGGATTTTGGCGCGGCTACCTCGGCGGTTTTAGTTTCTCGAAAATCAAAATAAAATTAATCGGTGAAAAGTAGTTAGTAAACGGAAGTTTAGTTTATGTTCTAATTTTAAAGGAAGAGAAAAAAGTTTATGTTCTAATTTTCAATAAAGATAAAAAGTTCACGTTCCGATTTTAAATAAAGAGAGAAAAGTTTATGTTCTAATTTTAAAGGAAGAGAAAAAAGTTTATGTTCTAATTTTAAATAAAGATAAAAAGTTCACGTCTAATTTAAATAATATATATACAAAAGTTTAAGTTCTACTCTTAAATAAAGATAAAAAGTTTATGTTATAATTTTAAACAAAAGTAAAAAAAAAAAAGTGTTTTGGATATTTATTGTACCCAGACAACACGAAGGTACGTAAAAAAGAAATATAACAAACTTACATATTGATTGCTAGGACTATGCGAAGCAAATGCCGCACACGAAATGTGAGAAAAAGAAATTGTTATGGTAGGGAGCATTTGTCTATTTTGCGAACTATAATATTATGAATAGCAAAATTGATGTTGATAGAGGAGATACGGCACAGATCAGATCTTTGGAATACAAGCAATAAAATATGCAAAAATCATAATAAAATATACGATAATAGTAGCTCTGAAAATTCAAATTCCTTCAATTTAGGATGCCTCAAAGAGAAATGCCTGGTGAAATATGCAAAAAGTTGTTTCGTTTTTTGATTTTTTAAAAGTTTTCCAACAGAATGTACAAATAAGACATTATTTGGGACATTCATTTTGATCAAAAGTTATAATAAAATTAATAGGTAGCTAATAGAAAAAGTTACATAATTTTCCATCGTGCGAAAAAAATTAGGCTGTGTGACAACCACAAAATTTTCATCATGATGCGCGGACAATTACACGAGCGATTATTTTGTAGCTCGTGTGACATTGGCCTAAATGTGAGTATTACTTTCTATTAATAAATACAGGGGGTCTCTTTTTATATGGGTAATCTTTTTCTCTCGTGAAATGTCGCCAATTTGGGTTACTTAATACTTGAAGTACTTGAAAGTACGCTGGTATTTGCAGTTATTTTACTTACGTGAGTTGACGCACTATAGTATCGAATATCCGCGAGCGCGCAGAACACAATACACAGGTAGTTCACGATTACGATTTATAACGATTTGAATTTAACTATAATAAATATATAAAAAAGCTCAGACTGTAATGCGGACGAGTCGCAGCATACTTTTTTTAATGAAAAATATATTTAAAAAATAAAAAAAAATAAAAAAAAATTAAAAACAAGGTTAAAAAATTACAAAATTCAAATAAAATAAAACCAAGCTGGAATTGGTCAATGAATAATTCTTAGATGAATTCCTGTATGTAATTTGATTGTTGAAGTGGTTTTTCGCATATATTTCTCGAACAATTCGTCGGACAGAACAAACTAAGCAAAACTAATTTCATATGATACCATATTCTGAAGTACTTTTCAGCACAAGAAAAACATCTAGGGCTAATCATTTTCACAGTATACCTAAAAAACCTTAATTTTTGAATGGCAGCACCATGAACGGGTTGCCCGATTCAGTCTATTTTTAAAATTGCATTTCCTAGTTTATAAAAACTTCATATACAAAATTTCAGCTTTCTACGTTGACGAGTTCTCAGGCAGTGTTCAAATATATAGTGAAAGATGAAGTTTTTTATGGCAGCCCTACGAAGGAGTTACCGGACTTGTCCTATTTTGGAATTTTTAAAAATACGTGCACAAAATTTCAGCTTTCTAAGCCAGTGCGCTCTCCAGTGAGGACTGACAGACGAACATGCAAAAATCAAAATATGTTTTAATATTTTTCGGGGGTATCCAATCTATTTTGCTCTACCATCATTATTTCTATGCGTTACTAACAGAATGACAAACTTAGCATACCCTATGATTTCATCATCTAGGGTGTAAAATAAAAGAAAATTAATAGTATTAAAATAAATTAAAATAAAACTTACAAACAAAAGAGAGAATCCCGTTCTAAGAACGGACTAGCTGGTTGATAATAAACTCACACACATTTCACACTTGTAAAGCAGGCTATAAAATATAATCATATTATTGGAATAGAACATATACAATCTGTACAAATGAACCATTCAATTTGGCAAATATAGATGGCACAGTAGTAAATGAGAACAACCTGAGGGTTGTGGACTTGCATGTCAACGATAATGAAATGGAATAGATTTTCCTCCGATGTTATAACTTTATGCATTCGTAAATTCGCACGCTTTTCAACATTATTTCATTCTTTTAATGCAGAAATATGCAACAAGGAAAGAATTATCCATTGAAAAAAATAGTTTCCATTTAACCAATATGAAAATTCTTCAAAAATGTATCCAAATATACAAAAATTCATTTGCGGTCTGCCTATCGGCATTATCAGGTAAACCGTACACGTACAGTACACACAAAATTCAAATTTTTATTTAATTGGTTTTAAAAATTAAGACCCAGACAGTATAGAAAACCGAGTTCGGACACTCACCGGACGCCCTCCAAACTAGGACAAATCCAGGGAACCCCGGACGGATGGCAGCCCTACGCAGAGTGAGGTCAATGTACGTAACATTTTCGTGAAGTTATAGTATTAAATAATCCTTGCCTCGATTGAGGCACTCAGCGACGATGATACTCCCTGAAGAGCTGGGAGATTCTCCTAAGCAATTAACTGTCCCCAACTCTACTGGAATTGCGAAAAATTTCGCGGTAAAGAGAGTTTATTGCAATCTGGCGCTAGTTATAAACCATGATCATTTAATTCACGAATCTTTTAGAATCGAATTTTATACTGCAAAGTTGACTGCAACTTTTTCTGACATTTAATATTTGACACTTGTCAAGTTGAAATGTCTATTTCGTTTTTATTCTCCATATAGTAATTTCACAATATTTGCTCGCATTTTGTACGTGCGCAAAGCTTTTTTAATGTAAATGACAAATTAAATGACAAATCATGTTATAAATCAAATGTAAGTTCTCTAATTAATTTTCAGTTTCGTAAACCGCAAATGTAAAATTCTGATATTTTATTATTTCAATATGACATAATTGCAATACCAATATCTAAGTTTGTCGCCGTAGACAGGTGTGATATAAACTGAATATTAAGGTTTGTGACTTTTTGATGCCACTGTTGCGATAACAGGAAATTCCTGGATGGAACACCAAAAAATATTGTGATAACAGGGAGGTCCTGAATGGAATTACCAAAAAATGTAAATTTAGGGTGGTTACTGTTAGATAGCGGAAAGTTAAGTTCAGAACAAATTAAAGTTAGTTCACATTCGATTTAATTTATAGCTTTTTATCACGTTTCTACGCACTGTAAACTTAACTAGGATTTATCTAATGTATCTAGATATTATTCGTACAAATTTCTCAAGCAAACAAAAACTAATTCGCAGATTTGTCCATTTAAACCCTAGACTGGAAGATGAGGGACACCTGACATGAAATTGTACAAAATTCAACTACTGTACTTTTAATTACTTCAATCTATCTTCATTTATTTATTCAAATAGATAAAAACACTTAATCTTAACAAATTTCACAAATGAATTTATAAAATTAATTAGAAAATGTCACCCAACACAAATAAAACATCGACCTAATTGCATGTGAGCTGGCACATACCTTGATTGGATGATCACAAACCAATTTTCACAATTAGAGATGATCCACTAAAAACACTATATCGCTGTTGAAGTTAACTCGTAGACTGTTGAAAACGCGAAAGAGTGATCCATGGCACTGTACCTCTTTATATAGAGCCTGAACCGCCATTTTTCTGTGGAACGTACAACCATAATGCAGATTTCTACAAGGAAATAATTTTTCGTTAATTGCGATTATTTCCATTCGATGCGGAATTTTTAGTTTTATTATCATCCAATGAAAAATTCTTAACCTTTATTATTTCTTATAAAGGCTGATAAAAATTCTAAATTGTGCCATAATATGGCTCTGACTAAAATTTGGCATCCATTTTGAATAAGTTAAGTGTGGAACGCAATTTTTTATTTATCTCGTTCCCACTTGCTATCTCTTTCTTTCTCATTATGCATATGAGAAAACTAATAATCTTAAATTTCTTTCATGAAGATATTTTCGCACTTTTTAAGCGCTGCCACTGTTCGAATCAAATCGCTTCGAATAAGTATATTGTTTTTAACAGATACCTTCTGAAAAGAAAACATCCTGAAAACAAAGTAACAAAACTTTTAGGAAAATTAAATCTAATCTAATTACTCTTAATAAAAAAACAGGTACACAACCTAACAAAGCCATGATTTGTCATCTAAATAACACATTCCACAAATACAATACAACAGAATAGCCTCATTGTATAAATTTATAAAATTAAAATTATTATCATATGTTTGAAGCAGTTAGATTCGTGCAAAAACAATTCCTGAAAACGGAACATATTACAAAAATACCATGCTAAAATTGAGTGCTGAAAGGAATATGAATTCAATCTAATTACAATTTTCCCAAAAATAAGTACAACATCTAACAAAAGCATGTGTTGTCATGTAGCATACAATGCATGGCAGAAATACGATCAGATCAATTTGCAGCTCTATCAATATCATCATTACAAGTACAATCCAACGGGAATTTCTTCGCTACGTGATAGAGAGAATATTTTTTTGCAAATATAATTCAATTTAACACAGCAGCATGAGCTGCTCTAAATTTCTTGTTGCTATGCATTTTTGTTCGTTGCTATGCAAATTTTATCGCTAGTACAGTAAGATCACAGCCGCACTGCCAATTCTTGTAATCATGCGCCTCTGCTACTCCATCAATGATGTCGTGTGCAAGCTGACTGATTTCGATCCCTTTTCGTACTTAGCATCCTTGATGTAAGTTGGCTGTTTAAGGACTAACATTTATATCGGGTATCGACTGATATATAACTTTTTAGCAACTAACAAAACAAATCATTTCTGGTCTCGACGGAAATAAACACATCTTATTTCGGGTCTCGACTGAAGTTAAAATATTTACTAACAATCATATCTGGTATCGACGGAAATAAACGCACCTTATTTCGGGCCTCGACTGAAGATAAGATAACACTTTAAGCCGGTTCTCGACTGACTTAAAGAATATTATCTCGGGTCTCGACTGAGATAGTATATTACTAACATTAACACTTTATTTCTGGTCTCGACGGGAATGAAGAATTGCTCTAAGCAATGGTTAGAACGAAGGGTCTTAACATTAGCTTAAAGCCAACCCTCAAGCATCAAGTTGTAGATCGGTTAGTACCAGTCACTTGTAACAATTATACACTTCTTGTGCATATTTATTAAATATTATATTTAACTTTATTCTATATTAATTTTACATATATATATATTTATATGTATTACACTCTTGACGATTTTACATTGCAACTATTCTGCCAATAAGTGTTTTCAGTGTGATACAAAATTCTCTGACCCAAAACTTATATATTGAGATTTATCCCAATACAACTATTCTTGATAATCGTACATTCTAAGTCTGTGGCAATAGGTGTTTTCTAGTGTGTGTGGATCTCTGACCTAACAACTTATATACATAATCTGATCTTAATGTAATTAGTGGGCAATCTTAAGAAATAAGTGTGATAATATATTGAAAGTTAAAACGTAGTGAACAGTGTTTGTTTTGATAAGAGAGCCGACCACTTACCTTGATCCAAATTTACCAGCGCATCCATTTCAGTTTCAATAAGTTCAAATTTGCGTGTACGTTCTACTAAATGGCAGTACAACCACTGTGTTCCTCTTTAAAAAACACCCCGATTTCACATGTTGATAATATATGAAGGTGATAGTTCCGCGGTTTGTAATCATTTCGCGCCTTCAAAGTTTTCGAGAGTGTTATTTAGTGGCCCTTTGTGATTTAATTACAGGTAAGTGTTGAATGGTACCAAGTAATGGTTGTGTGTTGAATTCATGTGTTTGTGTTCGATTTTATGAGATTTCCCGACTGTAAATATCCTAACCTGTACCAGGTGCGATATTTACCTGTGCTGTTTGTGCGCTTAATTTCAAAATTCAGCTGCGCACATACATTAAAATTTGCTTACGAGTTCTAGTAAAGTAATTTTATAACGTTCTTGCAACATATAAATATGATTTTCGCAAGTTTTCTTGGATTTTTTTTCAGTTCGCGGCAGCTGTCAACAGGTGCAATTTATACGAATTTTACCTGAATTGCTCGACGGGAACTTAGTTTTCAGTAGAATTTCTATTCTGCTATTAGTATTCCATAGATTGGTTAAACTTGCAGGTATTGATGACCAAAAATCAGCATAATGTCACCACTTGAAGTTTACCACAGTGTTGTTGTTTTGCATGTAATTTGTTTACGTTTGTACCATGCATGTACGATGATATGCATTGGTTGTAACGTTTTTATGTTGTAAATTCAGATAGGGATTACTCTATAGGATTTTTTACTGGGTTAAACTTATATTTGTTCAAGAAGGGACTTTTTCTGGATTCTCCGGTTTATAGCAAAAGCTAAAAAACGTTTTTAATTTGTTATTCCATCACACAACTCATTAATTTTGGGTGACAGGTTTCAAGTCTTGGTTTGACTCATCAACAGGTCCCAAATAGCGAAATTGAGTGACTTTGAAAAACAAATAAAAAAATAGAAGAAAGAAAAGAAATGAAAAAATGAAAAGATTGAGAAAAAAACAAAAAAAAAATTTTTTTTTTATTAAAAAAATTAAAAAAACCAGATTCATTCGAAACGAATCGAACCTGTATTCACCCGCAGTGGACTGAAAAAGAAAAGTAAATAGGAAGAAGAAGAAGCGTTTCGTGTTAGCAGAAAACCTTACACTCATCGGTGCAGCTTAGTTTTCTGCCTGCTGCAGACGCTTGAAACAGATCAAATTGATCTCCTCTCATATAAACTCAGAATAAATTCTGGGTGTGAATTATATGAGGCAAAAACACTCCTATATTATACCAAGGAGGAAGAAATAAAGATAGGGATTACTCTATAGGATTTTTACCGGTTTAAAATTATATTTGTTCAAGAAGGGACTTTTTCTGGATTCTCCGGTATATAGCAAATGCTAAAAAATATTTTTAATTTCTTATTCCATCACACAACTCATTAATTTTGGGTGAAAAGTTTCCAACAACAAATGTTGTTTTTCAAAGTCACTCAATTTCGCTATTTGGGACCTGTTGATGAGTCAAACCAAGGCATGAAACTTGTCACCCAAAACTAATGAGTTGTGTGATGGAATAACAAATTAAAAACATTTTTTAGCTTTTGCTATATACCGCAGAATCCAGAAAAAGTCCCTTCTTGAACAAATATAAGTTTAACCCGGTAAAAAATCCTATAGAGTAATCCCTATCTTTATTTCTTCCTCCTTGGTATAATATAGGAGTGTTTTTGCCTCATATAATTCACACCCAGAATTTATTCTGAGTTTGTATGAGAGGAGATCAATTTGATCTGTTTCAAGCGTCTGCAGCAGGCAGAAAACCAAGCTGCACCGATGAGTGTAAGGTTTTCTGCTAGCACGAAACGCTTCTTCTTCTTCGTGTTTACTTTTCTTTTTCAGCCCACTGCGGGCGAATACAGGCTCGATTCGTTTCGAATGAATCTGGTTTTTTGAAATTTTTTTAATAAAAAAAAAAATTCGTTCTTTTCTCAATTTTGTCATTTTTTCATTTCTTTTCTTTCTTCTATTTTTTCATTTGTTCTTCAAAGTCACTCAATTTCGCTATTTGGGACCTGTTGATGAGTCAAACCAAGACTTGGAACTTGTCACCCAAAATTAATGAGTTGTGTGATGGAATAACAAATTAAAAACATATTTTAGCTTTTGCTATATACCGGAGAATCCAGAAAAAGTCCCTTCTTGAACAAATATGTTGTAAATTCAGTATAAAATTCATTATTTCTCATTTAATTAATTCATTTCTTATTCAAATAATTTCAGAAATTCAATTATGTGGGCCCTGGAGCTGAAATTCAACGAGGGACTTGGTGGGAGCGGTGCCAAGATGAGATAAATACTCATATGTTTGTTGAATTATTACTAATTCTTTCCTTTTGTTTTTCTTGTAAGTTTATCTCTGAACAGCAACGATGAATGGTGCGGCTGTTTACAGGTAAGTACAAAAAATGGAAACAATGCATACGGTTGGATGATTTGTATGGCGTCAGTACTGCATGTTATGGCTATTGTGTGGTGTGAACCCTTTCGGAGATATGGGCGCATTTAATGCGCTTAGAAAAATGTGGTAATTGTGGCCTATAGACGCTAAGCGCTCAGAAGCTTGTCGAACTTAAACGCTTATAGAATTTAAAGAAAGTAACAGTATTGGCTCAAATAAGTTTTGTACGATAAAACTGGCATGTGGAATGGTGCTTCTGGAAATACCGGGTGCGCACGGTTTTATTGGCCGCCACCAGGTATTACACTTTAATTTTCATCCACCATGCACGCATTATTCTTGAATGTCTGGTCAAACAAATATGACTTTTTTTTATGTGGTCCTTATGCGTAATAAAATGTTACGAACACATTTTCAGTGGCGTCGCTAGTGTAATTTAGTTGGTTTAAGGCGGGGGGGGGGGCGAATTTCATTAAAATTTTGTTTTATAAATATGTATATACAGGGTGTCCCAGAAATCAACGTCAAGCCGGAATCGGGTGAAAGACCAAATCCTAACAGTTACCAGAAAAATATAAAAAAAATCGAAGTCATGTATTTTTCAAACTATAGACATTTCTTTTGTTTTCGAGAAAATGTACACCCTGTGATAGTTTTTTAGCTCTTGTTGCTACAAATCTTTACCTTTTTTCAATTTTATTTTTCTTATGTAATCCCGAATTGTGCTTATGTAACCTGTTGCTTTAAATTCTAAGCCAGCTGCTCCAGCTTGGAAGAAAATGTCCCATTTTGCCGCACCAACAATATAAAATTAATAATTCGTTGAACTTTAACTGACTGTAATGAAAAAAGCATGTACTACGCCAGTTTGGCGAGTAACTTTAAAAGTTGACGCATTTAATAAGGATTCTAAAATGGTATAATACTTGCTGCAATATTTCTTAGATTTCGGAAAAAAAAATGTTTCTTCAAGAAACCCATTTTCGAAAACTTTCTCTTCACCTACTAAAAATGATTCTAGTGTACCCAAAGCTTGCCGTAAGACCGTAACTTTAAGATTCTAGTTTTAGTGAGACAGAGAGTCATTACATGAAGTGTGAGTCAGGCAGATAGTGACGCTAGCGAGTCAAATCATCGAACTTTTACAAATATGTACCGTCTACTCTCCACAGAGGGCCGACTTCCAAACCAAGTACATGGTGAAGGAAGAGTTCCTTACCTTACGACGACGCGACGTAGTACTTCAAGCAGTTGAAGAAGACCCAAGTATTTCGGTACATGCAATCCAGGAAAGCACAAGAGTGCCTAAAAGTATAGCTCACGGAATTTTACAACAACATGAGCTCCAGAATTTCGGAAGCAGTTGAATTTGTCAACAATAGAAGATTTTCCCGTCTGATAACCCGATCCTTTTTAAGAAGATGTCGAACTTGTATTGCAGCTGAAAGAAAGCAGTTTGAACATCTTTTGCAAGTAATAGATCTTGGCATCTAAATAATTGGTGTTTAATTTTAAACTTAAGGAACATTTATCCTAAATTCAACAAAAAGCTAGGATCTCTAACTTTAAAGCGTCACTATCTGTCTCACTCACAATTCATGCAATGACTCTCCGTCTCACTCAAACTAGAATCTTAAAGTTACGGTCTTACGGCAAGCTTCGGGTACACTAGAATCATTTTTAGTAGGTGAAAAGAAATTTTTCGAAACTGGGTTCCTTGAAGAAAAAAATTTTTTTTTCGTAATCTAAGAAATATTGCAGCAAGTATTATACCATTTTAAAATCCTTATTAAATGCATCAACTTTTAAAGTTACTTGCCAAAATGGCGTAGTACATTTTTTTTCATTACAGTCAGTTAAAGTTCAACGAATTATTAATTTTATATTGTTGGTGCGGCAAAATGGGACATTTTCTTCCAAGCTGGAGCAGTTCGCTTAGAATTTACAGGAACAGGTTACATAAGCACTATTCGGGAATACATAGGAAAAATAAAATTGAAAAAAGTAAAGATTTGTAGCAACAGGAGCTAAAAAACCATCACAGGGTGTACATTTTCTCGAAAACAAAAGAAATGTCTATAATTTGAAAAATACATGACTTAGATTTTTTTATATTTTTCTGGTAAATGTTATGATTTGGTCTATCAGCCGATTCGGGCCTGACGTGGATTTCTGGGACACTCTGTATAATAATTAAAATATGTATATAAGCTATAAAACATTATGAGTTATTTATAAAAGTATTATTTTTTAAATTTCATTAAATTTTATGTATATAAGATAATGCAAAAAACTAAAATAAAAACAAGTAGGAAAGCTAAAGATTGTCTAAGACCAATTCTTATGATACCCTAGAGAAATGCCCGTACAAAATTTCGAATGGTTACCGATCTATGCAAGTTTGATTTTTGAAGTGGTTTTTCGCATATATTTCTAGAACGGTTCGTCGGAGAAAAAATGATTATAACAAATTTTATAGGATTTCTTATTCTAATCAAGCTTTCGGTACAAGAAAAATGTCTTGAACTGATCGTTTTCACAGTACACCTAAAAAACCAAAAATTTTATATGGCAACACCAAGAAGGGATTGCCCGATTTAGTCCATTTTTAATCCTTTTTTGTTATTACTATAAATGTGCCATGTATTAAATTTCAGCTCTCTATGTCGACGCGTTCTCTGGCAATTTCGAAATATATTGTGGTAAACAAAATTTTTGTATGGCAACCCCACGAAGGAGTTGCCCGATTTGTCTCATTTTCGAACTTAATTTTCCGTTTTTTTTAAAGTCCGTGTACAAAATTTCAGCTTTCTCGAATTATCGTGCGCACGGACGGCAAAAATCAAAACAACTTTTAATATTATGCGTGGGCGTCCAATCTATTTTGCTCTACCATAATTATTTCGAGGTGTTACAAACAGAACGACAAATTTAGTATACCCTTTCGATTTCAACTAGGGTATAATAATGGCGACCGTTACATACTCGAGCACGTGCAAAATTGCCAGTAAGCAGCGCGCCTTACAGTCACAGGCATATACATGAAGTAAAAGCTCAATTTGGTCGCCTTCCAGCACAGAAGGGATACCATAAAATTTTTAAATATAAACGTGGAAGCATATTTGTAGAAAGAGATCGCATCTACACTTGTCCCCTAATCACATATCAGTTTCGCAGATGACTCGAAAAGAAGTGAACCAGTCATTTTTAAACTGGCAAATGGCAGTTGTTTTATTGAAAAAATTGGTTTATTATTATTTTTCACAACAAACCACTAATGCATACGAAAGGAAGAACTGTAGAGTATATTCAAAATGATAGAAGAGGTGTGTTTGCACCGAATGCCAAAAACCCATTTTTTAACGAAACGTCCGTATGAAGTTTACAGTATCTAAAAACTAACTCCGCCACTCGATTATACTTCTCCCCCCCTGTAATTTGATATTCAACTCGCTCCATTTTTGCCAACTCTCTATTAGTTTGGTTGAGGAGGGGGGGGGGGGGTGTACCACTCCTCGTCAAGAACCCCAAACCAAGTCTTTTTTTTACCTATCTTTTTCTCCCGAACATCACAAATACAAGTAAAAAACGCATTGCCCATTTCCCCCTAAACTGAAAGTTATGTTTTTAGAAATGCACGTCCACAGCGACTTTTTACTTCTAATTTTGCTCCGGCTATACAGAGCGTTTCCGTACTGAAAGGGTTAATATGCTTATGATGTCAAATGTGTTGTACGCTGAGTAACTACTGTTATGTGTTCAATGAATCACGACCAATGATAATATTGTACGGCAGGGTCTTAAATTTCCTTGTAATCGTAGTAATTTCGAACAGAAATTAATACTTCATAGTTCTGAACATAAATATGATACAAGTGAAGTCAAAGTGTTCACTGCACAGTGCGTTCGAATGCGGTTACAATTACAATAGAGTTTGAGAAGTCAAAATAAAATTATACTTATATGACTACCGCAATCAGGCATATTTGAAGTAGGTACCGCTTAAGGTCTTTAACCTAAATTAATTTATTCAAATTTACTACATCGGTGATTTATTACATAATTACATTGACTCATAGTTTCAAATTCTAGATCCAATACAGAATATTCGTAGAAACCGGGTATATTTCTGCATGAAGCCCCCCCCCCCCCCCCTCCACTCAGAAATATAGAAAAATATTTGGTTTTTTTTTACGAAAAGTGTAACGATGGCTGTCTGCAGCTATGAAATATAAGCACCGCTCCCTGTACTTAGCTTAAGCGATTTTTTTTTAATTCCCTCGAGCTACCTGAAATGGAGCTGGTAAAATAATGAGCATGTAGCTGTAGCAACCGGTTAAAACGTTACAATAATAATATAGCCATTAAACAGCTTAACCGACAGAAAGACAGAAGAAATATCATTGAATTCAGTCGGCTTGCGGCACATAACCTAATTTCATTCTTGACACGAGGATGATGTGAATACTTATGTACATAGAAGTACTTACAAAGTAGAGTAGGCGTGATATGACGTAGCAGATAGTAGGTATAGATAAAGCCAGAATGAGTGTAGAGTAGCAGGTCAAGGCAAAACGCAACAAAAACCGGGGTCGAGACTGATGTTTACATTTTTGCTAACAAATTCGGAATTAATTATTGCCTTGTTTGACTATTACTGGAGCTACCCAGTAAGCGCTTAATTTCTTAATTATGAGAAAAATATGTATTCGGAGTAGCCATAGCACGAGTCAAAACCGCAAACAGAAACCATGCTATCTACCTTAGTTAGCTAAATCAGATTATACGGTAGAGCACATCTACTAGGTCTCAAGTAGGGCCCGTCCGACAACCAAGAAATCCTATAAAATGGGAGGAGACTACATCGGAATGTTCTAGATGACCATATATAGCGTGATTTCGACTAGCGGCTAGCCAAAAGAGCAATACGGTACCACTTGCAAAGCCAAGCGCATTAGTTGGTACGAAATTACCGAGCGGAAGCGTAATTAAGTGAAAATTTTTGCAAGTGTAGCAATAAAACCGGTGAAGAATCCAATAGAATAGAAATTTTAATTAAGCGAATTTTTTGCAAGAGGAGCCATAAAACCGGTGAAGAACTAAATTAGATGTTAAAAAGAATAGAAATTCTAAAGGTTCTAATTAAGTGCGAAAGTAAGAATAGAGTGGTGAGAAAGAGAATTAAAAAGAAAAAGGTGATAAATTATTGGCAATCTAGTTCATAGGTGGTGTCGAGTTATAGGTGACCCAACTGGAGTCCTGCGGGAAGTTATTAATAGTAGAACCCCAACTAACTGGAATTCCACCGCATCGCAAACGCGGCGCCCCAATGCCGAGTTAGTAGAGATTCCTTTCAAAAGAAAAAATTTCCTTGTAGTAAAAAATTCCATTACTCATATATTCATGTTCATCTAGGCACACGCGTAGGACAATAACCCCCCCCCCCGGGGAGTCCCTACCTAGGAGGGGGGGGGGGGTATGTGGAACAATTTTTTGATCAGCTTACCTCAAGGAATCGCGTGGTATACCGGAAGGTATCTTAATCTGAATCACCCTTATGTGGAACAATTTTTTGATCAGCTTACCTCAAGGAATCGCCTTAATCTGAATCACCCTGTATATTTAATGTAATTTAGAGGAAAATGCAGATAACTGAAAATAAAACAGAAATTTTACAACGATGGCCACATGAATTTTTCAGGTCACAATTTGGTAAGAACAAATCTACAAATAAATTTATTTCAATAAGCTATTTAAAAATTGAAGATTGAAATAGACTTTTTCGAGTATTATAAGGGAAAGGAAACCCTCTTGTTCTCCAAATGTTATAATATCCATTTGCTGAAAAAATTATTTTAATTTTCGAAACAGACTTGAATGGCGAAAAAAGTTTGAAGCTCTTCTGAGAATAAAATATTTTTTGGTCAATAATTACAAATACTGTTTTTTACTGTGCTATCCGGGCACCTCTATGTGTATATAGGTACTGCAGATAGTTTCCAAAAGACCCAAATAAATGCATAAATTGATTTAAATAAAATATTACAAATTCTTGTAGATATGTATGTACGTACATCTTACGTAGTCTACATAGGAAATTGGTTAAGGTAAGTTTCCTGACTTCAATGTTTGTGGACTTAGTACAGACTATTGGCGGTTGCATTAAATATACATTATTTTGAATTAGATTTGTTTGTTTTATTTAAAAAAATGTAAAACCTTTATCGCTAGAAGCGGTATTTTTAGTAATAGTATTGTAAGAGCAAAGTGATCAGTTTTGTTTTTGTTGTATGTAGATCCAGACCTGTTGAATAAAAATCTGCAAACATGAATTACAACTACAAATGAATAATTTTGTCCTTGCAGGCAGGCAGGTTTCTGGTTACAGGCGAAAAATCCCATCTAACAATAAGGTAACGCAAATACCAAACTTTGAAATACTTATTATGATAGTATTATACAGGGTGTCCCGGAAGTCGACATCAAGCCGGAATCGGGTGATAGACCAAATCATAATAGTTACTAGAAAAATATAAAAAAAATCTAAGTCAAGTATTTTTTAAATTACAGGCATTTTTTTTCGAGAAAATGTACAGCCTGTGAGGGTTTTTAGCTCCTGGTGCTACAAATCTTTACTTTTTTTAATTTTAATTTTCTAATATAATCCCGAAGAGAACTTATGTAATCTGTTGCTTCAAATTCTAAGCGAACTGCTCCAGCTTGGAAGAAAATATCACATTTTGCCGAACCAAGAATAGAAAAATAGATACTTCACCCTACTTTAATTGACTGTACTGCAAAAAAAAAAGTACTACGCCAGTTTGACAAGTAACCTTAAAAGTTCACGTATTTAATAAGGATTCTAAAATGGTATAACACTTGCTACATTATTTCTTAGATTACGAAAAACAAATTTTGTTCTTCAAGAAACCCCTGTTTCGAAAAGCTTGCCGTAAGAACGTAACTTTAAGATTCTAGTTTGACTGAGACGGAGAGTCATTACATGAAGTGTGAGTGAGACAGTTAGAGATGCTAACCTTTGTTAAATTTAGGACAAAGTTTCCTTAAGTTTAAAATTAAACACTAATTATTTGGATGCATTCCTCATAAATGAACTGCATGTTGGCATATTCGTGTGTGGTGGCACTACACAATCACATGATAGTCCAGGAGAAAGTAAAGATCGTCGTAAAGAGATCGAAACTGTCTAAATCCAAATCACAAGTAAACAAGTCCAATAAACGAAGCTAAAAGTCGTAAGTGCGGAATAACACCAACGAATACGAAAAGATGCGTAGTAAAGAAGGAGCGTAACACTTCATAAAATGACTTTCTCCGTATCTGACTCATTAGCGTCACTATTTGTCTCACTCACACTTCATGGAAAGACTCTCTGTCTCACTCAAACTAGAATCTTAAAGCTACGGTCTTAGGCAAGCTTTTGGTACACTAGAATCATTTTTAGTAGATAAAAAGACATTTTTCGAAAATGGGTTTCTTGAGGAAACATTTTTTTTCCCATCTAAGAATAATGTAGCAAGTGTTATACCATTTTATAATCCTATTAAGTGCGTCAACTTTTAAAGATACTTGCCAAACTTTCGTAGTACATTTATTTTTTTCAGTACAGTCAGTTAAAGTTGCGGTGAAGTATTAATTTTCTATTCTTGGTTCGGCAAAATGTGACATTTTCTACCAAGCTGGAGCAGTTGGCTTAAAATTTAAAGCAAAAGATTACATAAGCACAATTCGGGATCACAAAAGAAAAATCAAAATGAAAACAATTAAGATTTGTAGCAAGAGGAGCTAAAAAGCCCTCACAGGGTGTACATTTTCTCGAAGAAAAAAGAAATGCTTATAATTTAAAAAATACATGACTTAAATTTTTTTTATATTTTTCTGGTAACTGTTATGATTTGGTGTATCACCCGATTTCGGCTTGATGTCGACTTCCGGGACACCCTGTATAAGTAATAAAAACTGAACCTAAGAATCTAATAAAATAATCGTACTTTTGACAGTACCGTTTTAATTACATTAAATCATTATTTGGTAAAATCAATAAAATTTTCGTAATAAATATGGAGTATCCACATAAAATCTCCTTAACAATGTTTTGAGTATTATATCCGTAAAGAGCACGATGCATTATGTAAACTGTTCGATTTTCCTCTTCGTATATCTTACGAAATTTTCCTTTGGCTCGAAATCATTGGTGATTTTTGTAGATTTTATCGTTATTTTTCGTAAATCTTACAAAATATTTCTCTGAATGCATGTTCCACCACAGATTTAAAGTTTATTGAATGTCCCATTTAGGTAAACTCTCAAACTTTGTCTATAAGTAGCGATTAGTATAGCAAAAGTTAAATTCCTACTTAATTTAGGAAAACTTGAATAAAACAGAGATCGCCCTGGCTTCATCGCTATCTAAACATCAGTCAACAGTTGTATACGACACAGCGTACTTAACAATCAAAAATTGCCAGGTCTAGAGTTGCCTCTTTAAAAATATTCCGAATAAAGCATCATTAATAATTTCTTACGTAATACAATTTTAATGAACCTCGTAAGGACCAAACTTCTTGAGATATAAAACTAATTAAGTACAAAGTTGAGCAAATTTATGAAATCGTTATGCAACTGACCAGCAGACCTTTAAACATAACTCGTGATAAGGAATTGCTGTTCCAATTAATGTTTATAAAAATGCAATCCATCAAGTGAAAATATTCTTCCTCTTGTTGACTCTCATAAAATTACACATGGGTTACATATTATTACACAAGTATGTATTAACTTTTAAGTATGTACGTATATGTACATTTTGAGGAGATCACGAAATATTTTTCTTCTTCCTTTAAGGGATAAGATGGCTTAGAACATTTTTGGGGGTATGCTGCTTGAGGAGACATCAAAAGAAAAAACACACAAATCCTTGTAAGAGAATCCCTTTTACTACATCCTCGTTAAGCGGACATACTAAGATGTGTATTGTCGTATATGGAGCATTTTTGTCAATTAGTCAAGAAGGCACATTTACCCTAAAGCAGGAAAGCGTACATCATGCGAATTTAAGCAGCTTTATGCGCACATTACATATTTCCAGGTTTGCCGAGGTTTTACGTTTATATCCCAACTGAAACCAATGACATCATCAAAGATACTATTGCTGTTAAAGAATGAATGTAATTCCAAGCATTCAGCAGCATCAA
Source organism: Dioctria linearis (assembly GCA_963930735.1). Classification (NCBI taxonomy): domain Eukaryota; kingdom Metazoa; phylum Arthropoda; class Insecta; order Diptera; family Asilidae; genus Dioctria; species Dioctria linearis. The sequence goes on along the minus strand of OZ005741.1, from coordinate 196,007,547 downwards.
ATTTTTATTTAATTATTAGATGGATTACATTCTGAAAAAATTCCTTCTTAAGAACTCCGTCTTTCACGATTTTATTTCACAAATGCCTGAACTCATTATTCTCAGATCTTGGAATTCTTTAACGTTTCCCGGAATCCCACATTAAAGAAATGTTGAAGGTTAAATATTCATGTGAGATTACATTTCCTGTTCTTTTTGCGAAGTTTTATATCTCTCTCGCTTTCTCGGCTTCGGGCAGGCCTTAAGATGAATGAGATAATTACAAAACGATACATCGGTCAGATACATTCAGCATTTATTTGGAAAGTCGTAATATGTAAACCAAAAATAAAAAGTTGTATTTCCATTACCTAAAAGATAAGAAATTCATACATGAATGAGGAGTTCCCGGCACATTATTGAATTGAAATAAAAGAACTAAAGGAGCTTAACATAATAAAGAGAGGATAACATTCGCATCCAACCAATTATCTTGGCGGAGAGTTCAGTAATATGGAAAGTTCGAGCTTAGCATATAAGAAATTTCCTTTTATTTTATTCAAAAACATCTGCAACTTACCGTTTATTTTTTAAGCCTACTGCGCTGTTGGTATGGAATAAAACTCTCACGGATCTTCAACTTTGAATCAAATCTCGACTGAAAAGATATATGGATACATCAGATTAAAATTATGTCGTATCAATTGAAATTTCGGGTTTGCTCTGGAACCAGTTCTGTTCAAACGAACAAAAACTCGGAAGAATCCGAAAATATCTGCTTGCGTTTGTACAAAAACTTAAAAATGTCTCGATCTCGAAACCTCGAACTCCACCTCGACCTTATGTAGGAAAGCTCTAAATTTTTTCTAGAAATTTACTGCAAATTTTACCATCACAATTTTTATGCATTATTAGAGCCGACAACGGCTCTTGGACCGCTAACAATTTTTATGAGAACAGACGCGTAGATATGCAATAAGCAATCATTTTTAGGGTTCCGTACCGAAAGTGTAAAAACTGAGCCCTATTACTATTAGTAAGCCTACTTTGTCAGTCCGTCTGCCTGTCAACGGGCTGTATCTCACGAACCGTAATAGGTAGAGAGTTGCAATTTTCACAGAGCGAGTAATACTATAGCTGCTATAACAACAAATAATGAAAATCAAATAAAGCTAAAATTTAAAGGGAGTCCCTATACAATAAACTTTTGTTTTTGCTCGATCTTAATAAATTCCTATATTAACGGATGTAATGAAATTAGACAATTACTTTACAAATCTTTACAAATTGTTATAGCGCCTCTGTTGATTCTTTCACGAAAGTATTTAAATAAAAGGTAAATAGTGAGAAAAGAAAAAGGTAAGGCATACTTCCGTCTACAGTGTAAAACAGCATCAGCAGGTAATTAAGCAATTTGCAACAGAGCTGTGCATTAAAGAAAATTCTCTAGCCAGGGGATTTTCTTTAAACGGCTTAATTGCCCTGCAATAAAACTGGCGAAAAAGGAGCAGGATCTGCTGCCTGAGGTTTGGTGTAATCACAGACTTCAATAATATATTGAAGTCTGTGGGGCAATACTCTGAATCCATTGGCTAGAGATCAGTTCTTGATGCATATTGCATATCCACAAGTTTCAAGTGGAAATTATTTAGTAGTGATCAATCAGAATGGGGGATAATGGGCAGATAATCTTAAGTTAATATATTAGTCATGGTAGAAGTAGTTTGTTATAAATGTGTCAATGAATGGTGTGAGTGATAATACTAATGGGGAAATAGCTGGGGTCAGTGTTCGTCCCACTCAAGCCAAGGCAATTAGCACCGGTTGATAAGCAGGGTTGGCAGATTGGGCTATTTCTCGCCAATTGGGCTACTTCGAACTAAACTTTAGCGACAGAAAATTCGGTCGAGTCGCCAACATTTTTTGATAGATGGCATTATTTTCGTGTGAGTTGCTCAAATTTTTTGATAGCCCTTCAAGCAAGGCGAAACAAAAACGTAACGAAAATGTAAACATGCTTGCATAGAAGTGTACGCAAAAGAAACGCTTTGGTGTTGTGAATGCGTAACAAAAACGAATCATCAGGCCAAAGAGAAGTGATACTGAAAAGCGTAGACTGTCAGTGTAGTGGTAGTTCGCAAACTGTACTCTAAAGTGTTACGTTTTCGGAATGAAAATTACGTTCAGTTAACGAAACGTTTTGCATGAGGACTCAATGGCTTTTGAAGAAAACAACAGATTTTTCTGTTTTAATTTATTTAATAAAAATAGCATCACAAAAATAGAACAAGAAAACGTTTATTAAGGAACCTTAGCTTACACTACGTTACAATGTTTTAGGTACATCGAGTAGGGTATAGATAATTGGAATTATCGATAGACTTCAAAATACTGACAAAAATTCAATAATATTAATATCAGTAATTCAAATTTGTTGACACTCCAAAGTTTTAATAAAATAAAAATTAACGCGGCGTTTTGTTATTCACCAACAAATTAACATGCACAACACAGCTGTCTGCTGTCAGGTTCTATGACACAGTTCAATAAATCCAGAAGTACGTTTTCAATACGTTTTCGTTTCACTTTTGTTGTACACTCTCAAATGCTTAGAGGGAGGTACGTTTTCAGTACGTTTTTGTTACGCTGTGATTATAGTGTTCATGTACTATAGAGCCGTAGGCGTATTAGTAAAACGCGGTTCGTAAAGTTCACGGTTTCGTTTCACTTTAGGTGCATACTCTCAAATGTTTAGAGGGAGATTGCATTATTTTGTTCTTATGGCAAACCGATACGTAGTAAGCACGAAACACGAACATCACAATAAATTTGTCAGCAGTAGTATATATGATAATTTCTAAAACGGTTCATCGGACAGAAAAATTATTCTAACCAATTTCATAGGATTTCATATTCTGAAGAAGGTTTTGGTACAACAAAAATATCTAGGACTGATAGTTTTCACAGTATACGTAAAAAACTGAATTTTTTATATGACATCACCGAGAATGGGCTGCCCGATTTAGGCCATTTTTAAAATTATATTTTCTATTTTTATGGAAACACCATGCACCAAATTTAAACTACCTATGTCAACCCGTTCTCAGGCAATTTCCAAAAATATAGTGGAAAATGAAATTTTTGTACAGCAACCCCACGAAGGAGTTGCCCAATTTGTTTTATTCTCGAACTTAATTTTCCTTTGTTTTTAAAGTCCGTGTACAACATTTCAGCTCTCTAAGTGAACACCACTGACTTATAACAATGGACTGAGCGTATTGTCATTTTCCTATAGAAAAGCATGGCACAAGTTTTATAGTTCTCTCCTTCGCCCTATGGCAGAGTTGGAGCTACCAACACAAAATATTGCATTCTGGAACGTTTGCTTATGCCATTTGATGTTTTTGTGTTGGCTACAGATCCAATCAGCTCAGAAGGAATAAGGTAAAGATAGTGTTTACCATGCTCCGTCTCTCTTGCACATAAGCAGGATTCAGTTAAGAATAACTTTTGAAAATTAAAGTCGGAATGAATTTAATTCCTTATAAGTGATTAAAATATCACTTGGGCACAAGAAAATATATTTTTTTAATTTAATTCGATTTTCGGATGTAAAATTTCATATGATTGGTTGAGTTTTACATGTTTTTTATGTAATCTTTTTAAAGGGTGCTCTAACGGTGATATCCAGAAACACAATATTTTTTATGCCACATGAAATAGCAAATCGCTCAGTCCATTGTCATAAGTCAGTGGTGAACACGCTCTCGAGTTATCATGCGCACAGACAGACAAACAGACAGATGGATAGACGGACATGCAAAAATGTAAATAACTGTTAATATTACGCCTGGGTGTCCAATCCATTTTGCTCTACCGTAATTATTTCTGTGCGTTACAAACAGAATGACAAAACCTATAGATTTCATCTAGAATAAAGTTATTAATAAAAGTATGTTTATAATGAAGGAAATGTATAATGAAGGAAAGTATGAGCATTCGATACACAGGAACAGACCCAATATTATGGAATTAATGGTTTTAACGGATAAAGAGAATAAACGTGAGAAATGTTTCTTTTCTGCTATTATTAACAATATCGAAGAAGAAATATTTTTAGACTTAGGGGCAGAATGTAATACTTTTACACACAGCATACAAACGGCTATGTGGAATTTCTAGTCGTACCAAACAAAGCACAATCAGTTACTGCGATTATTGGTCAACCATTTACGGATAGATACAACTTAATAATATTTAAGGATTCAAATCAGCATTTGCCGGCAGTAATAGATGTACCCCCACGAAAAATTCCTTTTGGACGAAGGGCAACACAGTTCGTCCAACCAAGCATGTGGACTACATAACATGCACAAGTAACTCCGCTAGTAATTTTTATTTTGACTCGAGCAGAAGTATGAAAAGGATATATATATGAACCATATATTGGGGAGGAACGCATTTATCGAATTACAAGTAATGGACTCAAATGGTTAGTTCCAAAATGAAAAGAAGAGAGATTGTGAGATCATGTCGGAACGTTTGTGAAAAGCACAAGTGGAAAGAAATTGCTTATAGTGTGCGTACATGCATTTATAAAATACACTATTATGCAGTAAGAGACACAAAAACACTTCCTGTGTTGCGGTTTATGGATTTAATTATCGATCAGTTTGGGATTACTACGGTGAACCATAAGCAATAATGGGACTGTTACACATCAAAGGCTTTTACAGACTACTGCAGAAAGACGGAAATCCTTCAGTTTCAGAATGCCGTATCCACCCCCGACCAAATTGGCAAGTGGAACGCTTGAACTCCACTCTATTATCGTCGTTTGCTACCACTGCTAAAGAGGATACCAGATGGGACAAAAAACTGAAGAAGATTCAGTCGTCATTAAAATTCTATACATAGCATCACGAAGAAAACATCTAGTGAATTATTATATGGTCAAAAGATGGGCTACGGCCGTTGCACATTTGATCAACGAAATAAGTCTGGGGATAACCGAAAGGTCTGATATTAAAGCGGAAAGATAACAGGTCTACGAACGAATTTCAGAAAAGCAAAAGAAACTAAAGGAACTATTTGACAAGAGGATGTTGCCAGCTAAAGATTATAGTGGTGATTTGGTTCAAATCCAGAGGAAGAGTTATAATGAAGGGCAAAGCAAGAAACTCTTGCCTAAATATAAGGAACGATTCGTGGTAAAGGAGAAGTTACTTCGTGGCCGATGTGTATACCATTAATAAATGTAGAATCTTCCGAAGATCTAAAATCGAGGATTCCAGCCGGAGGACGATCAGATACAAATGATAACAAACATGAGGAACTAAAGTAGTATGTATGAAGTTGATAGAACAAACAAGTAAGGTACATTTCTGTTTGCAGTGTAAAACAGCATCAGCAGGTAGTTAGGCAATTGGCAACAGAACGGTGTATTCGAGAAAATCCTCGATCCAGACGATTTTCTTTAAACGGCTTAATAATCCTGCCATAAAACGGGTGACAGATCTGCTGTCTGAGGCTTGGAGCAATACTCTGCATCCTTTGGGTAAAGATCAGTTCTTAATTCATATGCACAAGTTTCGGGTGGACATTATGTAGTAATAATCAATTAAAAGGTTGGTTGTAGCATATAATCTTAAGTTAATATATTAGTGATAGTAAAAATAGTTTGTTATAAATGTGTCAATGTTTGCTGTGAGTGATTATACTATTGGGGAAATAGCTGGGGTCAGTGTTCGCTCGACTCAAACCATGGCAATTGGCAGCAGTGGGTAAGTCCACCAACAAATAAGAGGATATCCAGGAACATCTCAGAGACATTGGTGAGAGTCTGTACCCCAATCCTGTTTTAGTCCGCATTCGTCCGACTTAGTAATATGTGACTGCAGTACTTAGGATTCCATTGAATCGTTGAATCATCAAGTCTTTTCTTTCTCTTTCAGGAAGCTAGTGAGATATAAACAAAATATTCTTCAGACTGTATAGCATAAAATAAAAACAAATATATTCTTTTTTAATTTTCAATTACTTGTATATTTGATCTCACAATAGTGTTAAATCTTGAACGATGGTACGGAACCCTTCGTGTGCTAGCCCGACTCGCGTTTGGCCGGTTTTTTATATATATATATATATATATATATATATATATATATATATATATACTAAGTGTAGTTTTCTTTGTCGACTATAAAATTATAGTCTTTGTTTTCAGCACTTTGAAATTGTTTTTTGGACTAATTTCCAACCCCAAGAAACAATAGAACAAAACGACGAAGACTTCATCTTTATTCGAATTGAACTCTCAATATCCAAAAAACTGAACAAGAACATCTGAATTAATTTGCACATGACATGAAAATAGGTAATATTGGTCTGAGACCAGTTCTTATTATACCCTAGATAACTTCCCATATGAAATTTTCGTAAGATCACTCATCTGTGAAAGTCTGATTTTTTAAGTGGTTTTTCGCATATATTTCTAGAACGGTTCGTCGGACAGATAAAATGATTGTAACCAATTTTATAGGATTTTATACTCTAAACAAGTATTTAGTACAACAAAAACGTCTAGAACTGATCGTTTTACAGTATAAATAAAAAACCTACATTTTTATATGGCAACACCAAGGGTTGCCCGACTTAGTCCACTTTAAAAAAAATATTTTCTATTGCTATGAAAACACTATGTACCAAATTTCAGCTCTCTATGTCGACGCGTTGTCAGGCAGGGTCCCAATATATAGTGGAAAACGAAGTTTTTGTATGGCAACTCCACGAAGTAGTTGCCGATTTACCTCATATTTGAACTTAATTTTACTTTTGTTTTCTAAGTCCGTACACAAAATTTCAGCTCTCTAAGTATACGCGTTCTCGAGTTATCGTGCGCACAGACATACAGACGGACGGACAGACGGATATGCAAAAATCAAAATAACTTTTAATATTATGCGTGGGTGTGCAATGTGCGTTACGAGCTTAGTATACCCTATAGATTCATCTAGGGTATAAAAACACAGAAAGGAACATCCTCCCGCCGCCGTTAATTAAACTCTCCAGAAGAGATAGTTTAACTATTCAATTGATTGCTATCCTGTAGATTCCATGTTTAAGCCTTAACCACATTCACTGCAGTAACTTCAACTTTGCAGTAGCCGTTGCAGTAAAGTCGACTTCACTGCACATGTGTGCCACATTAACTGCAGCACCTTCATATTAACCATCCGCTTTATCATACAAATTCGGATGATCACGCATTTTGTTTATTAAGTTTTCTTCCATTATTATGAAGCAGACTGTTGCAAGTAACATACGTAACCAGATCTATCGCCAACTAAAAAATTACACACTGAAAATGTTTCGTTTCCTTATTTTTCCTACAATGCACTCTAATGTTTAAGTTGTCAGTACTGTAAAATTTGCAGCAACTTTGAAATTTCTCAAAGTCGAAGTTGAAGCTGCATTTACTGCTGCTGAAACTGCATTGTGGCAGCTGCAAGTTCAAGCAAATAAGATACCATGTGAAGTCAAAAAATTTAAAGTTGAAGTTAAAGTTGCAGGCTTTAGTCTGGATGGAGATCATACGTATCAGTCCGTCTCTTCCAGGATGAACTTGCACTCTGCGCCCTAATAGCCATTTTGTAGCAGGCATATTATCTTCTCAGATCACTACGAGATTCCCTTCAGTTGGAGAGTTGTGTCTCTTCGTCCATTTGTAGCGTTCTTGCAGTGACATTTAGTAATCAAGGCGCCAGCGCTTTCAAAAACCCTTCATCATTGCTTGGATATTCCGCCAGCGATCTAGGTGTGATGCCTTGCTTTCAACTATGTCTGATTCGGGGAGTATGGTAAGAGCTTCCCCTATTAGGAAATGCCCCGGAATTAACGCATTGTAGTCCTCAGAATCAGCTTACAATGCGAAATTGGTCTCGAGTTGAGTATGTCATCGATTTGTGACAGCGAGGTGATCATTTCTTCAAAGCCTGAAATCGTCTCGCTAATAACTCGTCTCAGATGGAATTTTACCGAACGGTTAGGCTGCTCACTAGTTCAATGTGTAATGCTTTCGTTGCGAAGCAAACGAACAGTGCGATGTATCCTTTCATTAGCTTTGTTCGATGAAAACACCGTGTAAATTTTCTCCTACAATTTTCCCCAAATACACCCCGGAGTTCTCAAGTGAGAACTGTCAAACCATTACCCCGAGAAACTTTTAGTGTAAGCACGGGGTAGCCCAGGTTTTTCAAAAAACAAAATAGTCTGGCCCGGTGTAGCCCGGGGTTTACTCGGAGTTTTCATCAAACAGACCTATTGTCTTCGAGGCTCGTCATATTCTGGTGCTTATAGTGTGATGTGTTATGGTTCTTGTGTTGGTCGTCGTCCGCAACAGAACTTGGGAAATGGGGATATCACCAAACCTTTATTGTTTACACGATTGCTCTTCACTTGGTTGAAATAATTATGGTAAAGCAAAATTGATTGGACACCCACGCATAATATTAAAAGTTATTTTGATTTTTGCATGTCCGTCCGTTCATCCGTCTGTGCACACGCTAGCTCGAGAACGCGTTCACTTAGAAATTTTGTTCACGGACTTTAAAAAAAAAGGTAAAAGTAAAGTTCGAAAATGAGACAAATCGGGCAACTCCTTCGTATGGTTGCTATACAAAAATTTCGTTTTCCACTATATATTTTGACACTGCCTGAGAACATGACAACATAAACAGCTGAAATTTGGTATGTGGTGTTTTTATTGTAATAGCAAAAACAAAAGTAAAAAATGGACTAAATCGGGCAACCCCTTCTAGGGGTTTCCATATAAAAATTTAGGCTTTTTATGTATACTGTGAAAACGATCAGTTCTAGATATTTTTATTGTACTAAGTAATTATTTAGAATATGAAATCCTATAAAATTGGTTATAATCATTTTAAATATCCGACGAACCGTTCTAGAAATATATTCGAAAAACCACTTCAAAAATCAAAATTGCACAAATGGGTGAACATACGAAATTTCATACGCGCATTCCTCTAGGGTATCATAAGAATTGGTTTTAGACCAATTTTCACTTTTTTACTTGATTAATTATCAGAAAATCAAGGTTATATTATTTTTACTGAAGTACAATCATTTAAAGTTAAGATTTAGATAACCTTACTATGAACTGCGCGAACTTGAATACTTGACCAACATCTGCACCGATCCCGTGATCCTCACTGCTTTTTATTATTACCCCCATTGTTATCGGGTTTCTATCAAAAAGTACAATCAATCGATACAAATTAATATACCGGAGGTATCGCCCCCACAGAGAACACAATACTCTCTCTCCTCTCTCTGTCTTTCCTATAAAAATGTATATAGATTAGTCACAGAATTACGTCACAGGCTATCACCAGCAATGTGTCACAATTTTAATGGGCATACTTATCTTCTATATACCTTGTGTTTATTCATGTATGCACATAATTACAATTAATATAATCTGAGTTTAGGCCAATTGTTAAAATCATTGGCGCATTATTCATACATAAAAATGTAGGAGAACGACTTATGTACAAGCGGCATCGAGGTGACGTGCCGTTGCATTTTGAGTGCATTTACCTCAAGTGCAAATGACCCGGGCGCTGATTAGGTATTTAAGAAAGCAATTGAGCCAGGAAAATTTATTGCGTTAATAGGGAATAAGTGAGGTATTTGTCCCGAAAGCTTTATTAGAGCAATTCATCTTTATGAAAGTAATGATTTCATCCAGCGACTCATTATATAGGGGGCCAGCATTATCGATGCCTACTTCTGTAAATGGACGTGATATGGTTACTCTAGGTTTCGGTAGATTACCCATTAACTGAGTAGTCGTAGATGCTTTGTGCCTTAAACAGGTGAAGCATTTTCTGCAAACTTTTCGAGCAATATTCCTTATACTGGGTATCCATTATATCTCTTTCGAAGAATACTTATGATAAGCGAAGGTCCTGAATGAAGATAAGAATGATGAGTATCTCGTAAGAGTATGTTTTTACGTTATGAGCCTTAGGTAAAATTACGAGATGTTTAACATTAAAGCTGTATTCTGAGTTCTGCAGTCGACCTCCAACTCTCAAGATTCCATTTGTATCCAAAAGCGATTCAGTTTTGTCAGAGGACTCCCAGCGACAATAGTTCGATTCAGCTTCAGATTCTTTATTTCTTTCTTGCATCCATTTCATGCACACTATGATACTTCCTTAGTGTATAAGATGCGTGTCAAACTTCTGATTTCTTTCAGCTTTCGACTATCATCACAAAATCTTAACAAATAGCCAACTATGCATATAAATTTCTAAAAGCGCGAATATATAGTGGACAACTCCGTCAGATTGTCATTGCGAGTCTCTAGAAGATCAAACCAGATACTTCATTTCCATTCCGCTTGACGTGCGCAGTCATCAGTTTCTCTCTACTGGCGAATCGGAGAGCCATTCAACTTTGTCCTTTGATAGCCAAAGGGCTTATTCTACCATAGCGATAGATGGGTCAAATGTAATTGTCTGACATCCCGTGATGCTCAATCTGCAGGGTTATCTTTCGATGATACATGTTTCCATTGGGCTCTCGGTATTTGTTCTAAAATTACACTAGTTCCATTGGCGACAAATGTATTCCAGCGCCGAAAAATGTCTGGAAACCAAGCTAGTACTGTTGAGGAGTCCGTCCAAGCAAACGTAATTCCATTTTCCAACAACAATGCATTGAAGACCATCTTCATCAGGCGATTGAGCAACAATGCAGCGCAAGCTCCAGGCTAGGAAGTGAGACTTGCTTTAAAGGGCGACTTGGTTTTGACATCTACAATTCTAACGAAAATCTGTATATCTTTGCTCTGACCTCTATAGTAGATTACGGTCCCATATGCAAGCTCCAAGGCATCCGAGAATCTATGTAATTCAATGCCCAATTTTGTTAGACAAATACTCCTTGGAATTCTTATTTCCGAAATTGATTGTAAGTCGTCTCATTTTTTTTCTTATTTCAGCGGGCAGGACTTCGTCTTATTCGTACTTAAGAACCCAAGCTTCTGAAATAGTAGCTTTATTATGTAGGTTTTAACCAGCCTAGTGGATCAAAAATTCTCGATGACTCCGATAGTATCTTTATTTTTTTGTCCGCTTGAGAATTGATGCAAAATCCCTTTGAATTGTTGGCTCAACAACTACGCTGAAATCCGCGAACTTATTTTGCATGAACTGTCGAATACTACGCGTATTTTTCGTTTTGGCTTATTTTCTTAAGACTTCGTGATGAGGAAGATAAAAGCAAAGGTTATCATCAATTTTAATTTCGAATTCTGATATTTGTTCCATGTGGTCGAGCTGCTCGTCTTCGCGCAGGAAGACTGGTGTACACGTTTTGACGTCTTTGGCAAAGCGACGTTCAACGGATTCCAAACGTATAACTGCATTTCGTTTCGAATGTCCTAAAAGCTTTACATCTTCTTTAAAGGATAGCGATACTATGTAGCGACCATCTGCTGCGCGTGAAGAAGTATATTTTATGAGTGTGTTTCCGCTTGCATATCCTCTCCACTCAAGGTTGGAGACTCAAATCCCATGTTGTCAGTTCTCAAAAAGTATTGTAAAGTTTTGTTTAAATCAATCAAAGCCGATGAACATATTGCATTTCGTGTATAGCCCAATTTAGAGCAGAGGGTTATACTCGGAGGATACACGAATGTTCATGTATTACATATGTATGCGTGTCTTATTTTGTGTGCGTTTAGATCATATGGGAATGATGAATTTGCTTTGCTGCCTCAAGAACGTGTATCAACGGTGTATCATCGTGTGTCAGGGGACTAACCGGTCTTTGAACGAATTCTATTCTTTATAATCGCCTAAGATTTCGGGATTGTTTAGCTTTGTCCAGCTAGGACAGTATTGAGTGAGTTTTGAGAACGGACGAAATTATTAAAGAAAGATTGCTGCTGAAAGATAAACTGATTGATTTGTCGTAGTTATATCACTGTGCTCTTGATTTGTTCTTGGCTGACGGGAATTCAATGCGCGTACCATTAACAATTTTATTTCAGAATACCTTTTCTCATTTTCTTCAATTTCAGATTCTTGCTCGTCGATAAGCAATAGGCCATCTTCTATAGCGCGAAGCTCTTTCCAAGTATCTTCTAACGTGTCCAACAAACAGTCAAGACTCAATGGTGTATCCAAGACATAAGCCAGTCAAGACACAATGGTACATCCAAAACACATATAATTTTGGCCGCAACCAGCTAGCGACGGTGGTGCCATCTGCGGGTGAGAGTTCTGGATAAAAACTCTAGTCCAGAGCTCTACCCATACATAGCAACTTTGAAGAATATTCACACAACACCTCCATGGTCTCATGGTAGAGCGCCGCGGATTTTACAAAACTAAGCGTTCTCGGTTCGACTCCAGCATTATTTTATTAAAAAATCAGCTAAGACAAGTGCTTGAACAGCTTACGGGGGGCCATCTCCTGGTCAGTCAGACGGTAGGAAAGGAATTCCCTCAGGCAGACCCTGCGATGAATACCACTAGACGGAATCGCCCTCAGTGGAACGCGGTCCAGAACCATCAAAATAGTTGGAATTAACTGGACACTTTTTATATGGAAAAAGTGAGCCAGAACTGTCCTAGCGTAACTACTGGTGATGTATAAAATTGCATGTGCTTTAGTGGAAAAATTCTTTCAACTTTACTGTAAAACTCATACTCAATTCATCCCAGCTATATGCGTAAAAAAGCACCGTGTACAGGCATCTTAAGACTGCATCTTAATCAGAGCTGGATTCACACTGTAACAAGAGTTCCAGATGAATCCATCTTTGAACTCGTGCAGTCTATCCCACCTGGCATCGACAGGAAAAGCGACCACTTCCTCGAGGCTAGACTGAACAGCAGTTTTATATCGAGAATTCCATCCAGGGCAGAATGGAAATCACATTCTGTGCTACAATCATTGACAAGCATAATTACTATCTAAACCCATGCCACAGTTTTGCAGGTAGAAGTCAAGGCCATCGTGATGCGGGAAGGCATCTCCTTAACTCAGACACTGAAAACAAGGAGATTGCCTTTGCCAAGCAGCTGTCAATTCACTTTCTCCGAATAACAGGGTACTTGCTCAGTGGGTGCGAGGGCACAGCAATATCAGCGTGAACGAAAGAGCGGACAAACTTGCAGCCTTGCAGGTATAAACCTCCATATTCGGGATTTCACCAAAATACTTGACCACAATTATTTCGGTTTGGGCTGACAGTGAACACAGTTGTCTTTGGTTAGATGACCCTTTGGGTAGAACCACAAAGGAACTGTGGGGTAAACCTAACCCAAACCTAACGAATAAGCACTTGAGACTTAATAAGCCAACACTGAGAACTCTGGTATCTATTCTCACTGGAACCTCTTTTCTCAGGAGTCACCTTTACAAGATGACACCTGGACGAGTTGCACGAATCTGGCAAGGAGCGCTTTGTAAGAGCATCCGGTTGGGATCTATGAGCGTTTGCTCATAAGTCTGGTGGTTGCACGATGGGCATTATTTTGGCCTACGTTCTAAGGACCCATTATAGCCCCAACCACTTTTCAAACTAAGTAACTAACTATGTACATATTCAAGATCTTAATACTAGCTTAATCACATTTATACTTGGAATTGGCTGACACTAACCTGTCAGTATGGACAATTTCATATACGTATTTTTAGTTCATCATATAAAGTTAAATGATTTGACAAGTTATAATTAAAGCAAATATTTCTTTCATTGTAGAAGTTTTTGAAGTTGTGTCCAATCCATATATAATTAGAGCTAGGTGTCATTTAGGGTATGCTTCTTACATATATTGATGATTTCCCAAAAGCTAAGTAAATCATTTAGAAAAGCATAGTATTTTCTTATTCACAGATTCTTAAGCCTTACGCTAACGCATTTGAAGTAAGTGAAAAAATGGAAAATAAGGCAAGTTCTATTTTAAATTTAAATTCATTGTTTTTTAGATAAGTAGTTAACTTAGATCTATAATACTTTTGTTTACATTGTATATTTAAAAATTATATTTTGTATTTTATGTCGTATATTTACACTTTACATTTTATATAATATATAAGTTATAGCTGTCCGTCCGTTCATTAATGTCTCGTTTTCATGTTATAGGTTTGAAAATAGGTTTTCAGTGCAGCGAGAAGTAAATCTGTGTCCTTAGTGCAAGTGAAGAGCTCGTAGGTGCCCTTAGTCAAAACCCTCAAGAAATACTTCCAAAGCCATGAAACAGGCCCCTTCACTACTAAATGAGAGCCCTAACTTAGTCCTAACATTCTAAGATATATGCAGTGTTCTTCTTAAACCTGACACAAGTTTTATTTTAATAGCTGCTGCGCTCTAAACTACTATTCATATAAAAAAATTGACTTCTGATATTCTTAAGCTAACTTTATTCCCAACCGTATTCAAATTGTTGTATCTTTCCTAACAAAATTATTTAAAAAAATTTATCTTAACCAAATGATTACGATTCCTCAGACAAAACTCTCCACTCAGTAATAATTGAATAAGTGAATGTGCCGTGGTCCGATGAATTCGAATCAATCTGCCTACAGATTCGCAGATTCCGAATACGACCGCACATACACTATTGCAACTATTACTCAGCTAATAGTTATTAACCGTAAAATGGTAAGGTTACTTTTTAATCAAAACTATATAAGTAGTTGTTCTATGCCGATTCTAACCAGAGTTTTTGGTTGCAGGATTCTGCCGCAGATGGCGCCGTAGTTGGTTTGGGTCCATACTAAATATGTGTTTGTGTCTTGACTGTACTGGTTTATGTCTTCGATGTACCATTGTCTTTGGTTTATATCTTGGATGCACCATTAAGTCCTGACTGCCTTATGTCTCCGATGTGTCATTTGGTGTTGACTGCATGCTAGCTACCAGCAAGCCTTGGTTTTGCTGTTTTCTTGCTTGACTGTGGTGCGCCCAAAATTTAGGATTTTTGATTATGGTTTAGCTGTTTTCAAGTGATGTGCCTAAATTTGGGCTTTCGTTTTGAATTAATATTAATAATAATTAAAGTTAACACTAGAAAATTTTTGTTCATACCAATTATAGATGGTAGGGGGATAAAATTTTCAGCAGAAATACTTTACGGGCTATAGTTTCCGAGATATTAGCGATTTGACCTGGTTGAAAGTGTTAATGAGAACAAAGTGTTGCGCCTAGGTTTTTACAGGATTCAAGTGCAAACGCCATTTCTTCAATAAGGTTCCCTAGCGGCATTAGCCGGAACTACTAGCATGCCATGGTTTCGCTGTTTTCCTTTATTAGCAGGGAAGTCCTAGATATCAGCATGACATCATATTGGTTTTGCTGTTCTCAAGTGCTGCACCTAAATAAGTTTTTGGGAAGTTGTAGATATCAGCATCATTCGAATTTCACAACATGACATCACCATGAACAGATTCTAGAAGATGTCAGGGGGTTCTGGGTGTCAAACATTATTTGACATCATTACTTAATACACATAAGCCGCACACATTCTACCCAAGCCTTGTTACAGGTAACGTAGCCCAGTCTAATACACCCCCGGCAGTCCTAGTCATAGTATCAGATATTGCCACTAGAGCTCTCAGCCAGCCTTCAGTACCCAGACACAGGAGGGGGCACTTCAAGGTCAAATTGTAGCCTCCAAGACCAGGTCAAACTTAACCAGCAGCCTCCAGCAATAAAGGTTCCCACCCCTTCACAAATTTTTAGAGCTGCGATCGCCGAGATGAAAAGTAAGTGAACTCCAAAAACAAAATCGAAAACTTATTCTATTTCCCTATGTTGGAGAGTGCTGAAAGTGATGTCGTATTCCAAAGTGATCTTGTATCCGTAAAACTCGAGATGAAAAATTTTGATGTCAACTTAGAGGCTACGAGACCGAGATGAAAATAAGTGAACTCCAGAAACAAAATTGAGAGCCTATGCTATTTTCCTATGCTGGAAAGTGCCCAAAGTGATCTCGTATCCCCAAAATTCGAGATGAAAAATAAGCGAACTCCAGCAACAAAACCGAAATCCTTTGCTATTTCCTATGTTGGAGAGTGCTGAAAGTAATCTCGTATCATAAAGCCCGAGATGAACAACATATGTAGATACTCAAGAAATGGTGTTTGCACTCGAAAGAACAACTGCGACTTTTCAATATTCGCACCCCCTGCACCCAATAATAATTTGCTAAGAAAACATCAAACTATGATGCTGATATCTACAAGTTCCTCGCTAAGAAAACTTATTTAGGTGTAGCACCTGAAAACAGCAAAAACCAAGATGACGTCATACGTGCTATCTAAACTTCCCCGCTAATAAAAGAAAACAGCAAAACCAAGGTATGCTGGTAGTACCGACTAATACCACTAGGAAAACTTACTCAAGAAATGGCGTCTGCCCTCGAATCCTGTAAAAGCCTAGGCGAATGCTGATTTCTACAACTTCCCCGCTAATAAAATAAATCATCAAAAGCAAGTAGTACCGGCTAATTCTGCTAGGGAACCTTACTCAAGAAATGGCGTTTGCACTCCAATCCAGTAAAACACTAAGGACAACACTTTATTCTCATCAACACTTGCAACCGGGTAAAATCGCTAATATCTCTGAAACCATAGCCCACACACACACACACACACACACACACACACACACACACACACACACACACACACACACACACACACACACACACACACACACACACACACACACACACACACACACACACACACACACACATACACACACACACACACACACACACGCGCACACACACACACACACACACACACACACACACACACACACACACACACACACACACACACACACACACACACACACACACACACACACACACACACACACACACACACACACACACACACACACACACACACACACACACACACACACACACATACATACACACACACACACACACACACACACACACACACACACACACACACACACACACACACACACACACACACACACACACACACACACACACACACACACACACACACACACACACACACACACACACACACACACACACACACACACACACACACACACACACACACACACACACACACACACACACACACACACACACACACACATATATATATATATCTCCACTCAGTAATAATTGAATAAGTGAATGTGCCGTGGTCCGATGAATTCGAATCAATCTGCCTACAGATTCGCAGATTCCGAATACGACCGCACATACACTATTGCAACTATTACTCAGCTAATAGTTATTAACCGTAAAATGGTAAGGTTACTTTTTAATCAAAACTATATAAGTAGTTGTTCTATGCCGATTCTAACCAGAGTTTTTGGTTGCAGGATTCTGCCGCAGATGGCGCCGTAGTTGGTTTGGGTCCATACTAAATATGTGTTTGTGTCTTGACTGTACTGGTTTATGTCTTCGATGTACCATTGTCTTTGGTTTATATCTTGGATGCACCATTAAGTCCTGACTGCCTTATGTCTCCGATGTGTCATTTGGTGTTGACTGCATGCTAGCTACCAGCAAGCCTTGGTTTTGCTGTTTTCTTGCTTGACTGTGGTGCGCCCAAAATTTAGGATTTTTGATTATGGTTTAGCTGTTTTCAAGTGATGTGCCTAAATTTGGGCTTTCGTTTTGAATTAATATTAATAATAATTAAAGTTAACACTAGAAAATTTTTGTTCATACCAATTATAGATGGTAGGGGGATAAAATTTTCAGCAGAAATACTTTACGGGCTATAGTTTCCGAGATATTAGCGATTTGACCTGGTTGAAAGTGTTAATGAGAACAAAGTGTTGCGCCTAGGTTTTTACAGGATTCAAGTGCAAACGCCATTTCTTCAATAAGGTTCCCTAGCGGCATTAGCCGGAACTACTAGCATGCCATGGTTTCGCTGTTTTCCTTTATTAGCAGGGAAGTCCTAGATATCAGCATGACATCATATTGGTTTTGCTGTTCTCAAGTGCTGCACCTAAATAAGTTTTTGGGAAGTTGTAGATATCAGCATCATTCGAATTTCACAACATGACATCACCATGAACAGATTCTAGAAGATGTCAGGGGGTTCTGGGTGTCAAACATTATTTGACATCATTACTTAATACACATAAGCCGCACACATTCTACCCAAGCCTTGTTACAGGTAACGTAGCCCAGTCTAATACACCCCCGGCAGTCCTAGTCATAGTATCAGATATTGCCACTAGAGCTCTCAGCCAGCCTTCAGTACCCAGACACAGGAGGGGGCACTTCAAGGTCAAATTGTAGCCTCCAAGACCAGGTCAAACTTAACCAG
>OZ005741.1:195956681-195984181 GCA_963930735.1 Dioctria linearis | reverse complement strand
GTTTTATCAAACGAAGCTATTAAGCCTTCTAGACTACAAGAACATTTGACTAAAATTCATGGCGATAAAAAATATAAGGATTTATTTTATTTTCGAACACTAAAAGAAAAATTTATTAAACAACCGACGTTGGCAAAACTCTTTTCAACGCAACCACACAAGATGGCGATGGCTTACTTGCTTCTTACAATATTTCGTTAATGATTGCCAAATCGGGAAAACCTCATACTATTGGTGAACAACTAATTATACCGGCTATAAGTGAAGTAATACGTACTGTGCTACACAAGCCAGCATCTGATATTATCCAAAACATTTCGTTGAGCAATAATAAGTGCAAAGAAGAATTGCTGAAATGGCTCCAGATGTTGAAGATTCATTGTGTGACTATTTAAAAACATCTCGGGTTTCTATTCAAACTTGATGAGTCAACTTTGTTAGGAAATGAAGCTTTACTTTTCGCATACGTGCGGTTCATAAAGGAAGAACAAATTTGCCAAGAATTATTGTTTGCTAAATATTTGCTAACTGATACTAAAGGAGAATCAATATTTCATGCATTGGATGAGGTTTTTTAAAGAAAAAGAAATACCTCTGATTAGTTAATATCTTATCAGTAGCCACAGATGGTGCTCCGGCGATGGTAGGGCGCCACAGGGGTTTTCTTGCATATTTGAAAAAGGAGGTTCCCAATGTATTCACAGTACATTGTATCATCATCGTCAACATCTAGTTGCCAAAAATTTAAGTGCTCGCCTACATAATTCATTACAATATGTAATTAAAGCTATCAACACAATCAGAAGCAAATCATTGAATGACAGATTATTTAAACAGCTTTGTATTGAAAATGATGAAGAATTTAATCGTTTGCTGCTTCATACAGACGTTCGTTGGTTGTCAAAATTGCGTGTTTAAATAGGTTTTACAAGCTGTTTAACTCGGTGCTTGAGTTCTTGAAAGATAAAAATGATTCTTTACGACCCAATTTTATTCAATCCAAAAGTGACATAGCTTACTTGACCGACTTGTTTCAAAAATTTAATGAAAGCAATCTTTAGCTTCAACTGAATTTAATAAAAGCAAAATCTGTTAATTCTGCATTTGTGACAAAACTTCTTCTGTACAAACGAAATTTTGGACGAGGGGAATTCAGCCAGTTCCCAAATTTATCAGCAGCAGAAAAAAAAGATGAAGACATAGTTTCTTATTGTGAGCACTTGGATGCCCTCCATTCAGATTTTAATCAACGATTTGATGATATTTTGAAAATGAATATACCCGATTAGATTTTGGATCCTTTTTCAATTGCAAGCACAGAAGAATCTCCACAGTTACAAGAAGAACTGATGGAAGTAACTACAAATGATGAATTGAAATTTAAATTCAAAAGCGGCTAACAAAAATTCTGGCTGCAAAAGAAGATCCCTACGGCTTATCCTGAAATATGGGCTGTAATTCAAAAGTTCTTAATTGCATTTCCGTCATCATATTTAGTGGAACGTGGATTCAGTGCGGTAACCAATTTATTAACAAAAAAAAAGAAACCGATTGCTGACGAAAATAGAGCCGAGGAATACTAAATTGGTAGCAGCATACCAGGTTCATCCTTCTCATTAAGATGATTTCGAATGTTTTAACTTTTTTTGTATTACCTTTCTATTCTGAGTTCAATAATTAGTTTCATAATTTCAAACTTCAATGCTTCTAATTTACACCTTTCTTTACTATATTTTACGAAAAAGTAGAAACATTAATACATAAGTATATCTTTCTGCTTAATTTCTATTAAAATTAAAAAAAAAAAAATTACTGGGGGCGCTGAGTAGTATTTTTTCTGGAAAGGGGGCGGTAAGCCAAGTAAGTTTGGGAACCATTGCGTCTAAAGTATCATCATCCGAAATAGTGTTGTATCAATAGTCCAATAGTGAAGGCCGTGGTACTATAAGTTAAAAGCTTGGTGGATGGTATTTAGCATCACATAATTCTAGTAGGATATAGAAGCTTTGGTGAAGACCGTGGCGATGGTCGAGAGTGGTTAATGTTATTTACTTATTTTTAAATCTTGCCATGAAAGCATTAGGTTGGTTGGGGTAGATTAAATTAAAAGTTTTGATGAAAGAGGGTGGTATGATTATATTAATTTAGTTTTGGATGAGTAGTGGAGTGCTGTAATATGTCTCGCTCTAACACATTAGGAAGCTTTAGTGAATACCGTACCTTGAAACCATCTCGCTCTCTCAAAACATTTTTCTCTCTCTAGCACAAATGTTTGAGGTGGACTTGATCATATACATGCCAGCTTGGAGTTTGCTTGTCTGCTTTATATACTATGAGTATAGTATGGTTCCCTGGAATTATCAGGCTTGTTGTTGAACGGGGCTATATAACTTGTTGGCTGAGATCTTTAGTGGCGGGGTGGGGTCACTTTACTGATCATGGGTGGAGATCTTTGGTTGGATATGTATGTGTGCAGCTGAGGTGTATTAATAAGAATATTGTAAATTAAAATAAAAGCTTTCATGACTGGTATGAGCAAAACTCTCAAAAATACTTAACAAGCCATGAAACAGACTTCCTCACTACTACATGGGAGCCCCCAGCGGAGTCCTAACATTCTAAAATATTTGCAGTGATCTTATGTTAAACGGTCAAAAGGTGCAGCAGCAGGATCATTCATGTTTACAAACTGTTGCTATAAAAGCCCAAGCAAACTCTTGGGGAGCATCAGTCAGTTTTAGTGAGTGTCAGTGATAGTTTAAAAACATACAAAAAATTAAAAATGTCTTCGGTGTTAGTAAATAAAAGTTTTTCAGTAATTGAAAATTTGCGAAAAGATGTGATGGAGTGTTTAAAAAATTCAGTGAATAAAGACTATATTGTTCAAAAGTGCAATAGAAACATGCATAAATTTCAAGTTGTATTTCGGAAGAGCAATAAGAGTGCTAGGAAACGACATTTCGAGAGCTGTCTCGAGCAAATTAAAGCACTGAGAGCACTATTGGGAACTCCCCGTAGAGGTGGAGAAATTACTCGCGTAAGAAGAAGTGATTTTGTAAAGTGGGAGGAAATAAAGACAGCGTTCGCAGACATAATTCGACAAGGTCTTATCGCAAATTTAAAACATATCGATCCAAAGCTATTTATGCAAGACGCTGCCAAATTATTTATGCGCCGCATTAAGAATACATTAAAACATTATTTTAATATTAAAGTTTCTACAACGTTTTGCGGTGAATTTGTTAAGGAAACTGGTGACAATGAAATTATAAAAGACATTAAAGCGACAGCTGCTGCAATTAGTGCAGATGATAATTTAGAGGAGTGGTTTAAATCAAACATTTTGGATCCAATAAACACTCAGCTGGAAGAATTCCAAGAAAAAGACAGTGGCTGGGCACTGCACTATATAATACATCTAGCAGTACACATCAACAAGTTTGAACAGCTCCGAGGATCTTTGTATATACCTCTACCAAAGGAGATTGCATAAAAGAAAGCTTGCATTAATTTGAAGAATAATGATGAAGCATGCTTCGCATGGGCCGTAACATCAGCGCTATATCCTACAACTGTCAGCTCTGATAGCACCTCATCATATCCACATTATTCAACTGTACTTAATTTAACTGCGATAACATTTCCCATGACACTTTAGCAAATTACGCAATTTGAGGACCACAACGATTTATCAATAAACGTATTCATCCTAGAGAAAGAGCATTTATTCACCACATATTCAGTTAGACTTACGAAACACAGGATGGAGCGACATGTAAATCTCGTAATGCTACAAGATGACTACGACCAGGATGATGATCATATGGATGACGATGATGATGCTGGCAGATATCATTTCTGCTGGATCAAGGATGTTTCGCGCCTTGTATCGAAACAAATTTCGAAACGTGGTGGTGGTAGAAGGCATATTTGTGATAGAT
Source organism: Dioctria linearis (assembly GCA_963930735.1). Classification (NCBI taxonomy): domain Eukaryota; kingdom Metazoa; phylum Arthropoda; class Insecta; order Diptera; family Asilidae; genus Dioctria; species Dioctria linearis. Next base: position 195,980,240 of record OZ005741.1, on the reverse strand, counting down.
GTTTGCTCTACTTTTACTCTGCTGAAAAATTAGCATCCCACACTCCTGAATGCGAGAAACAAAATGATTGCAGAATTATGTTTCCATCAGAAGAAAAGAAATGGCTAGAATACAAAAATTATAACCATAAGAATCCAGTCCCGTGTTGTGTGTATGCAGATCTTGAAACAATATTGAAGCCGATTCAGGGAAATGATCAAAATACATCGCATCGAATCCAGGAACATGAAGTTCACAGCATAGGACTCTATTTCCACTGCAAACATGATGCTAAGCTCTCATATTTCAGAGCATATCGAGGCAAGAATTGCCAACAATGGTTTGCATTAGAATTACCAACAATGGTTTGCATTAGAATTGCCAACAATGGTTTGCATTAGAATTGCAAAAAATTGCATCCATAGCTGTACAGGAATAGCTGAACATCAGGCCAATGCAACCCCTGACTAAAGAGGAACGGCGTTCACATATGGAAAATACTTGCTGCCATATATGTGAAAAAACATTTGCAGCCGATGAGGAACGAGCACGGAGCCATTGCCACTTAACAGGTAAATACTGAGAATCATAATTCCCTTCAGTTTTTTTTTCATAATTTCTTTTAACAGGAAAATACCAAGGACCAGCGCACAATCATCATTACTTGTAGCATTAAGAGATTTACATGTCGCTCCATCCTGTGTTTCGTAAGTCTAACTGGAACTGTGGTGAAGAACTGCTCTTTCTCTAGGATGAATACGTTTATTGATAAATCGTTGTGGTCCTCAAATTGCGTAATTTGCTCAAGTGTCATGGGAAATGTTATCCCAGTTAAATTAAGTATAGTTGAATATTGTGGATATGATGAGGTCCTATCAGAGCTGACAGTTGTAGGATATAGCGCTGATGTTACGGCCCATGCGAAGCATGCTTCATCATTATTCTTCAAATTAATGCAAGCTTTCTTTTATGCAATCTCCTTTGGTAGAGGTATATACAAAGATCCTCGGAGCTGTTCAAACTTGTTGATGTGTACTGCTAGATGTATTATATAGTGCAGTGCCCAGCCACTGTCTTTTCCTGGAATTCTTCCAGCTGAGTGTTTATTGGATCCAAAATGTTTGATTTAAACCACTCCTCGATATTATCATCTGCACTAATTGCAGCAGTTCTCGCTTTAATGTCTTTTATAATTTCATTGTCACCAGTTTCCTTAACAAATTCACCGCAAAACGTTGTAGAAACTTTAATATTAAAATAATGTTTTAATGTATTCTTAATGCGGCGCATAAATAATTTGGCAGCGTCTTGCATAAATAGCTTTGGATCGATATGTTTTAAATTTGCAATAACACCTTGTCGAATTTTGTCTGCGAACGCTGTCTTTATTTCCTCCCACTTTACAAAATAACTTCTTCTTACGCGACTGATTCCTCCACCTCGACGTGGAGTTCTCAATAATGCTCTCAATGCTTTAGTTTGCTCGAGACAGCTCTCGAAATGTCGTTTCCTAGCACTCTTATTGCACTTCCGAAATGCAACTTGAAATTTATGCATGTTTCTATTGCACTTTTGAACAATATAGTCTTTATTCACTGAATTTTTTAAACACTCCATCACATCTTTTCGCAAATTTTCAATTATTGAAAAACTTTTATTTACTTATACCGAAGACATTTTTAATTTTTTGTATGTTTTTAAACTATCACTGAGACTCACTAAAACTGACTGATGCTCCCCAAGAGTTTGCTTGGTGTTTTATAGCAACAGTTTGTAAACATGAATGATCCTGCTACTGCACCTTTTGCCCGTTTAACATAAGGTCACTGCAAATATTTTAGAATGTTAGGACTCCGCTGGGGGCTCCCATGTAGAAGTGAGGGAGTCTGTTTCATGGCTTGTGAAGTATTTTTGAGGGTTTTGTTCATACCAATCATGAAAGCTTTTATTTAAATTTACAATATTCTTATTAGTACACCTCAGCTGCACACATACATATCCAACCAAAGATCTACACCAATGATCAGTAAAGTGATCCCACCCCGCCACTAAAGATCTCAGCCAACAAGTTATATAGCCCCGTTCAACAACTAGCCTGATAATTCCAGGCAACCATATTATACTCCTAGTATATAAAGCAGACAAGCAAGCTCCAAGCTGGCATGTATATGATCAAGTCCACCTCAAACATGTCTGCTAGAAAGAGAAAGATGTTTTGAGAGAGCGAGATGGTTTCAAGGTACGGTATTCACTAAAGCTTCCTAATGTGTTAGAGCGAGACATATTACAGCACTCCACTACTCATCCAAAACTAAATTAATATAATCATACCACCTTCTTTCATCAAAACTTTTAATTTAATCCACCCCAACCAACCTAATGCTTTCATGGCAAGATTTAAAAATAAGTAAATAACACTAACTGTACTGTCCGTTAATAAAACGTACACGCAAATTTGATTAAGTAACTGAAATGAATACACTGGTAAATTTGGATCAAGATCAGTGGTCTATTTCCTAACAACAAATCAACACTGTTCACTTTCTTTGACTCTCAAGAAACTACTGCACTTAGTTTTTAGATTCTTCCACTATTTAGATCAGATTATGTATAAAAGGGTTTCAGGTCAACGATTCAAAAGTATGGGAAAAACACACTCACAGGATTGTTAATAATAGATATATAACTAGATATTCAATATATATAATTAATATAGAGCAAAAGTTAGAATATTTTAACTTCAAAACACTGGCACACGTGCTTAACTTAACTATCTCGAGTAATTGTATTAAGACAGAAGAGATTAACATACACTAGAAAACACTTATTGACACCGATTTATAATGTACGATTTTCAGAAATAAATATGTTGAGACAAAACTCTGTATATAAGATTGGGTCTGAGATTTTTGTATTACACTAACACTTATTAGCACCAAGTTATTATATACGATCGTCAACAAATGTAATAAAAATATATGTGTAAAATAGATATGCACATGAAATGTATAATATATATATATGTGTATATAAGTCAAAATATAGTCAAATAGATATATGAATAAGTATTAAAATGATACAAGTGACTGGTACTCACCAATCTAAAACTTGACACTTGAGGAATTGGCTGTAAGCTAATGTTAAGTCCTTTGTTCTTGGTTAGAACAATTCTTTATTTCCGTCGAGACCAGAAATAAAGCGTTAATGTTAGTAAGATACTATCTCAGTCGAGACAGGAGATAATATTCTTTAAGTCAGTCGAGACCCGGCTTAAAGTGGTATCTTATCTTCAGTCGAGACCCGAAATAAGATGCGTTTATTTCCGTCGAGACCAGAAATGATTGTTAGTAAAGATCATCTCAGTCGAGACCCGAGATAATATTCTTTAAGTCAGTCGACACCCGGCTTAAAGTGTTGTCTTATCTTCAGTCGAGACCCGAAATAAGATGCGTTTATTTCCGTCGAGACCAGGAATGATTATTAGTAAAAGATTATCTCAGTCGAGACCCGAGATAATATTCTTTAAGTCAGTCGAGACCCGACTTAAAGTGTTATCTTATCTTCAGTCGAGACCCGAAATAAGATGCGTTTATTTCCGTCGAGACCAGAAAAGATTGATAATTGTTAGAAGTGAAATATCAGTCGATACCCGATATGAATGTTAGTCCCTAAGCCAACTTACCTCAAGAGATGCCAAGCACAAAAAGAGGTCGAGATCTGTCAGCTTGTCGTTTATATAGCTTGGCAGTGCAGCTGTGCTCTTACGGTACTAGCGATAAAATTTGCCTAGCAACGAACAAAAACGCATAGCAACAAGAAATTTAGAGTTTCACATGTTGCTGTGTTAAATTAATTATATTTGCAAAAAATATTCTCTCTATCACGTTGCGAATAAATTCCCGTTGGATGGTACTTGTAATGATGATAATGATAGAGTTGCAAATTGATCGGCTTGATCTGATTATATTTGTGCCATGCATTGTAGGCTACATGACAACACATGCTTTTGTTAGATGTCGTACCCATTTTTATGAAAATTGTAATTAAATTGACTTTATTTTCTTTTCAGATCTCAATTTTAGCATAATATTTTTGTAATATGATCCCTTTTCAGGAATGGTTTTTAGCATGGATCTAACTGGTTTCAACAAATGGAAATAATTTTTATTTGATCTGCTCGTTGAGGCTATAATTTTGTATTATATTCGTGCAATGTGTTATGTAAAAGACAAATACATAGCGTATTATATTCGTGCAATGTGTTATGTAAAAGACAAATACATAGCTTTGTTGGGTTGTGTTTCTTTTCAGAAGTTGTCTGTTTATACAAATATATTCGAATCGATTTGGTTCGAACATTAACCACTTGTTATGATCAACACCCTTATCAACACAGCACCCTTAGGTTCTCACGCCGCTGTCCATACCTACTTGACAAGGAATCAGTTTTCATTAATTTTCTTTAAATTCTTAAACCTTGTCACGTCTAAATTATGTTCACATAAATTTCGTTTCAAGAAAGTGCTAAATAAACACTCTAGTGTTTATTTGAACCATGCACATAAAATATCCACCATAATTACAGCTCTGCTGACTTCGCTTCTTGCTTCAAGTGAAAGATCAGATTTCCAAATATGTGAGACAGCGCGTGGGAGCCGGGGCGATAAGATTAAGAATGAACAAGGGGTGTATAGATTTTTTAGAGAGACGGATCGAGTATTTCCGAGTCCGTGATAGTGAACACACTAAGTCGGTAGCATCGTACAAAATAGTTAAAAGAAGTATTCTTGATTTTTTTTACAAATAAAGTTTTAAAAGTTATCAAAACAAAAAAAATAAAGTCTTTTTCTTTACTCAAACAAGTGCTCCCGGGAGAAAAACCCGTAAAAATATAACAAAAATGGTGGCAGCGGTGCGATCCACGCGATCCTAATAATAAAATTAGTGCGCTATATTATAATCCACGCGATCCTAAATAACAAAATCAGTGTAAATCGCCAACAGATCATGAAGATTGATTGATTGATTGATTTAATCACCTGGAAGAAGTGGATGACTCTGAAATATCCGTAATTTGGATGAATCTGAAACATCCGTAATTTGCAGCATCCCACGAAAACATATCAGCAACTTAACTGGAAGCTTATTAACTAAAGTGAGTTATTTTGTTTACCAAATAGCAGCATAAATAGTGGATACTGGAACAGAAAAAGCGAAAAGGCTCAGAATATTCGAAAGGAATTTCATGAATTTAATTAATCAATTGAATAAAATGGAACCAATATGGATGGTACTGTAAGTCAGGATATTAGTTTATATTTCTTTATTTCTTGAGATAAATTATTATTACATGTACTAAATAAAAAAAAAAAAGTTGAATTTTATCTAAATTAGTGTGTCGAATATAATGGAATCAATACATTGGTACTATGAGTTAGGATATTATTATAAAATATTATAAAATATTTTTTTCTTTCTCATTTTATTGCTTTATATAAATCATTATTAAGTGTATAAAAGTGAACTATGCAGCTCATGGGAAATAATAAGTGCTGTATGCCTTTGTGTTGTTTGAAGTGAATACGAAGCAGTAATTTCATTCGTTCTTGTGCGCATATGTAAAAACAAAACAAAATATATATATATATTTTATTTAAACAGAAATAATTTTTGCTCTTGAAAAAATGGTGTGTATCTCACGTGCATATTTACAAATGGTATTAATGAAATGATTGCGAAGCACGATTCCACGTCAATCATGTTCCGGTCCGAGTGCTATTAATTGTTAATAATTTTTTTTTATTATGCCATCTCCGGTGCTAGATTTATTTTGTTTTTCTGTGTATGATAAAAAAGTTCCTAATATCTATTTCATTTCATCGACATTCTGAAAAAAAAAAAAAAAAAGTGGTTCTCCTTTCCTAAATTAGCTTTAATAGTGCGGGCAAGTACTCAAAATGTACATAATAATTTTATAAACGTTTTATTTCCAAAAGGTGTGTGACGGTCACTTCGGTAATCCCATGTAAACAGCCTAGACTACAAAATAGTAAATTCCCAGTACAATTCATTCGTGACTTCTATGTATTGTTATTCAACTTGTTTTTCCTTTCTCCTCTCTTCACGCTTTTCAGTCGTACAAGATATCGTCTACTTGCATTGTTTTATTTTTTTTCTCGGTTTTACGGAGTTGCAAATTGAATTTTGATTCTTTATTGGAGGATTAATAAATTAAGTTACCTTATTAATAACCGCGTAGCTTTTTCTGGAAGTTCCTTTTGATAAGAAGGATTGCGAATATTATTCTGCATGCTTATTAGAAACTAGTGATAATCAGCGGAGTAGTAAATTAAATTATGGAAAGTTTTATAATTCCACAATTAACTAAAAGAACCATATAGGAAAAGAAAATAATTACATGCTCTCTTTCAACCTTTCTTTGCGAGGCGGAAAAAAGATTCCACGCAAACCGGGTGAACCAGATGGCTCCCAATCCGACGAAGAGCCAAGTGAATCAGGAGAGCCAAGTGACACTCTTCTAGAGTCAGTAGCGGACAAAGGTACCAATGACCCAGAATCCTTAATTAAATCCTCTAATTCTACTCCAGCAATTGAAGGAGAACCAATAAGTTCCCTTCCTCGCAATTTTCAAACAAAAAACAATCAAAGCATGGCCTCCTTTAATTTAGCAAACGCTATAAAACTTATACCGGAATTCGATGGCAATTCCGAAGCAGTCGCTAGATTTCTGCAAGTCGCCGAAATCCATTACTCAAAAGCCTCTGACGATAATGATAAAGCCGAATTTCTTGACCTGATTAAGTCAAAATTAACCAATAGGGCATATACCGCGCTTCTTAGATATCAAAATTTTGATAACTGGCCCGACTTGAAAACAGCTATAAAGAAGAACTTCGTGAAGTTCCGGTCAACTCAAGTCATACAGGCAGAACTGTTCACAATAAAGCAGGGACATCGCGATACAGTTTCTGAATATGCAGCGAAAATCGAGAAATTGCTAGACGAATTAAATATAGCGAGTACCCAAGGAGAAGGAGACGAGGGTAGTAAAGCTATACGAAGTCTTAATGAAAAAACGGCTACAAACAATTTCAAGAGAGGATTAAAGCATCCTCTGAAACTTATAGTTAAGTCCACGAAGCATGACACTCTTGGCTCTGCGGTTGATTATGCACTAGATGAGGAACTCACAGCCGAAAACGAAAAAACGGATTCAAAAAAATGCACCTACTGCAAAAATTTAGGCCATACAGCTAATGAGTGCCGGAAATTACAAAATCGGAATAATCCGGGAACTTCGAACGGATACAATCGTCCGCACCTTCCAAGATTTTCTAATTCACGCGTGAATACGATTCAAACAGCGCCATCGCGCTGTCGGTATTGTAAGAATATAGGGCATTCTATACAAGAGTGCAGGAAGCGACAATATAACAATGCGAAACGCGAAAACGCGACTGTAAACCACAATACGACAACTAACAACCAAACTCGAGTAATTGAGCGTAGTGGACGACGTCCGAATTCGGGAAACGCCCCAACACCTTGCACCAGCGGTACTATGGTGCGGGTACAAGACCTAAACTAGAGTGCCAACACAAAATTTCACCCATATCGACAAAATTTGCTAAAGAAACATCAATTCCAATTCTAAAATTCAATTCACAGCCAAACGTTTCAAAATGAAATCACATTAAATATTCTTCAAGCGAAGTAAAGCGAAACAAATTCCTCCTCGACACAGGAGCTTCTATTTCTCTAATTAAAGTTAGTGCATTAAAGAACAAAGTTTGGGTGCATACCAATTTGGCCATTTCAATTAAAGGCATTTCTGAACAAACAATCCTCACTAAAGGTATATGTCATCTAGATATACATCTGACCGAGACTTCTATCTTTAGTCAATCCATTCCATGTGGGTCTCCTCAGATTTCCCTATCCCTTATGAAGGAATATTGGTGAAGATTTCTTGTCAAAAACAAATTCCGTACTTAACTATAGATCCCAGACTGTAACAGTCCAAACCAATGAAGGAGGGGTAGAACTTCCTTTTATATACTCAAGGAAAAATATAATAATTCCACCGAGGACAGAGACCATCCTCAAATTCGGCCCTATTTTAGAAAACGAGGAAGTCATTTGTCTGCCGACGGAAATAGCACCACAAGTATATACCTCAGGGTGCATAACAAAGCCCGAGGACGGACACATATACATCTCAATAATAAACTCTTCCCAAAGTGAGTAGAAATTACAGATACAACTCCCTTGAAATTTGAGAAAGTTAACCATTATGAAGTATATGACCTGAAAAGTGTCCGAAATCAGGACAGAATAGGACAACGACTGGAGAAGCTTACAGCTCTTCTAGATCTAGATCACTTAAATTTGGAGGAAAAGTTATCCATTGACGACATCTGTCGTGAGTTCAACAACATCTTCCATCTCGAAGGAGATAAATTAACTTTCACACCAACTATTTCGCATGATATTCCCATTATGCCAAATAAATACCCCATAAATGTGAGACCGTATCGTCTACCTGAAATACATAGGCAGGAAATTAAAAAACAAGTAAACCAGATGTTAGATGATGGAATCATTCGCCACAGTACTAGTCCATGGAACGCGCCACTGCTAGTAGTACCGAAAAAGCCGGATGCTCAAGGTAATAGGAAGTGGAGAGTGGTAGTGGACTTCCGCAAATTGAATGAGTTAACTGTAGCTGATGCGCACCCACTGCCTAACATCGAAGATATCCTAAATCAGTTAGGAGATTCTAAATATTTCTCCACCTTAGATCTTGCGAATGGCTATCATCAAATACAAGTAGCCGAGGGGATAAACCGAAGACAGCATTCAGTACCCCTTACGGGCATTTTGAGTTTAATCGCATGCCATTCGGCCTTACGAAATGCCTCCCTCCCACATTTCAGCGTTTGATGAACCAAGTGCTGACAGGATTACAGGTTATTAGATGTTTTGTCTACCTTGACGATGTAGTCATATATGGGCGAGATCTAGAGGATCATAACCGTAAACTTCGGGAAGTGTTCGAGTGTTTACAGAAACATAACTTAAAACTCCAACCGAACAAGTGCAAATTCCTCTGTAGGGAAGTACATTATCTGGGCCATGTAATAACTGACAAAGGTATAAAACCCGATCACAATAAAGTAATAGCCATAGAAGCCATCCTGCCCTCCTAAGAATATAAAACAACTCAAATCCTTTCTAGGCCTCGTGGGCTACTATCGGAAGTTCGTCCCACGATTTTCCAAGCTTGCCAATCCACTGAATCAATTACTAAAGAAGGACGTTCCCTTTAATTGGGATGCTCATTGCGATGAGTCCTTCAATCTTCTAAAGAATCTATTATGCAAGCTCCAATACTACAGTACCCTAACTTTGAGAAACCATTTTTCGTCACTACTGATGCCAGCAATACGGCGATAGGCGCAGTGCTCTCTCAACGAAAGGAACTAGACGGTACGGACCTGCCAATTGCATTTGCAAGCAGGGTCCTGAATAAGGCCGAAAGGAACTATTCTACATTGAAAAAGAAGCACTAGCGGTCGTATGGGCAACTAAACAGTTCAGGCCGTACGTTTACGGAAGGGAAATTCACTGTAGTGACAGACTCACAAGCCTCTAGTTTAGATCTTTAATCTCAAAGATCCATCTTCAAGGATTATGCGCTGGAGAATCAAGCTAGAGGGGTACGACTTTGTTGTTGTCCATAAAGCGGGGCATTTGAATAAGAATGCAGATGCATTATCCCGACTGGAAGCAAGAAACGTCACTGTGATGACTAGAATCTCAAGTAGGAACAAAGCAAAATCCAAAGCAAACTCCACACTTCTGGTTCAAACCTGACGAATAACGCGACTTCAAAAAACACTAAGTCTAATAATAAAGCCAACAGTAAATTAGTACCCTGTCTGGATCCTAGCAAACAATTTAATTTCGATTCAAGTATACTAATACAGGATCCTATAACAGACAATTTAAAAGACTCAAAGTCCAGTTCAATTGAAGACAACTATTCTGGTGGAAATAAACCAATAATATTAACAGAGAAAGACAAAATTGCAAAAGTCATTCACGAATACCACTGTACTCCCACTGGCGGACATCAAGGAGTAAACCGCACAGTTAAAAGAATAAAACAAAAGTACATGTGGAAAAATATGTATAGAGACATCAAAAAATATATATTATCCTGTGACAATTGCCAAAGGAATAAAGTCACAAGAAAGGTCAGAATCCCCATGAAAATCACAACAACTTCCACAAAACCATTCGAACGGGTTATCATTAGATATTGTGGGACCGATTAACCCACCATCAAATAGCGGAAATCAGTACATACTTACCTTTCAGGACGATTTAACGAAATTCGTACAAGCCATCCCAAATTCCCAATCAAGAAGCGGGAACCGTAGCTGAAGCGTATGTACGCAAAATAGTTTGCGTTTTTGGTACTCCGCGGTATCTGCTAACCGATCAAGGTAGTAATTTTCTCAGCGATTTATTTAAAAGAACTTGCAAATTATTAAATATAAAAAAAATACAAACTCTACACCCTATCATCCTCAGTCCAATGGATCCCTTGAACGATACCATCGTAGCTTGAATGAATATCTTAGAAGTTATACGGAGCAAAGATAGTAATAACTGGGACACTTGGATTGATTATGCTGTTTTTTGTTATAATACCACTCCGCATTCTGCAACAAACCTTTACCCCGTATGAAATCTTATTCGGTATGAAACCTGAAATCCCATCTTCCATCACCAGGTCAGTGGAACCAGTTTATAACTATGATGACTATGTCATAGAAATCAGAGCTAGGTTACAGAACTGTTACGCCCTGGCTCGCGAAAACGCAGTAAGAGCGAAAGAACGTTCCAAATTCTACTATGATCGGGGCACAAAGGCAACCACATTTAGCATAGGAGACAAAGTGCTTCTAGAAAACAAAGTACGAAAAAACAAGAAACTGACCATGAAATATGAAGGGCCATATGAAGTGGTAGAAATCCGGTCACCAGAGACGTCCGTAATACGTATAGGGAGAAAAGAAAAGTTGATGCACAATAACCTGCTAAAATTATATATAACATAAAACATTAATAATTTTGTTTCGATAATATCGTTGGAAGAGTATTTTTGCTAGCCCAATTTGCACGATACTTGGAGCACTACCTCACTCTCTATTCATAGCAATTGCTTCTGCCTCTCGATCAGCATCATTTTCCAGATCGTCTCTTCTTCCCAAGGGGCATTTCACATGGCTTTTCACCTTCTCGGAAGGGTTTTAGGAATTCATTTTTTATATCTAGACCAGCTAAACTATAAACCAGATTTTTTTTTTCCATATACTGGAAATATTAAATCACAATCAGGGTTGAATGGACATCAGTTCATCCTCGAAACCACAACTCGGTCTCCAAGTTTCACCCATTTTCTTCTATAATCTTATTCTTGTAATAAATTAATTAATTGTACATATCACAGACAAGTTGTCGAATAATAAAATATCTAAATCTGTTCTGTTCGCTTTAAATAATAATAACCCATACTCAGCTGTATAAAACCTCTATTTAATTCAATTTAGTCCCATTGAGAAAACGTTTTCTGCTCATTACAGGGTCATGGGCATACTCTTCACCAATACCTACGCCCAGCAAGTTGAATCATATCACACCAACACGCCTATTAAAAACGCGAGTGGCATCTACTTCGAAGAATTGGGTCTGCTAGGAAAATCTACCTCAGTCTGGAGACTGGGTGGTACACTTTGACATCGATAAATTCGAAATAGAGGAAAAACAGCTCCAACAAAGGTATGAAGATGTCTCTAATTTCTGTATAAAACTAAAACCTCTGCTGGATCCGTGCAAAGCTACTCTTAAAATATTAAACGCAACACTAAATGTAGTTATTGAAAATAATGTCATATTCGTAAGACCTTTCGCCGACAAACCACTCAAAGAAAGTCAGAAGTATTGTAGGCGGAGTGGGAAAGCTGTCGAAATTCCTATTTGGTACTATGGATGAGGATGATTCAACAAGAATCGATGCGGCAATAAATATCCTGCAAAGCAACCAAAAAGTCCTACATCAAGTAGTTCAGATCAAACAACTGTTATAGCAAATATAATAGAACGCTAAATAACACGGAAAGTGCAATAATAAAAGATTTGAAGATGTCCAAGTCCTTCTTAACTCCTTAGCAGAGGGCCTCAATAGCAAAGATTAAAGTCGAGAAAACATTACACCTATTCGATGAATTATCTAATTTTATCACACTGTCCCTTAGCCGTGTCCTGACCAAACAGGAAGAACTTACGAGTGCAGTATACGAAGCAAAATTGGGTAGACTTGATAAACATGTATCCAGTTCGCGGACATTTATTGAAGCTCTTAAGGAAATACAGTTAGACCTTCCAAATGATCTGAAACTACCTATCAAAGGCGGCAATAGAAAATTTACCTTTCATAAATAAAATCTCTCGGGTGGAACCGCTTTTATACCTCCCAATTTCTGATAACTTAATATAGACATCCCATTAGTAAGTGACACTTTCAAATTATATAAATTAACAAGTATGCCTGCGTATATAAAAACGACCTATACTACCTTATTCAAGCAGATGCGGGAATACGTAGCTATCAATGAAAAACTAAGACAATATATATTCCTACAGCACAATGAACTTGAGCAGTGTCAAGCTATTGAACAAATGTATATATGTACTCAAAATTATCTTACTTACCTTCAAAAACCCACAGAATTGCATAATAAGTTTACATCTGGGACATAGCGAAGTAAATAATTGTGAAATACGAATTTTTAAAATCACCCATGAGATTTGGCACTCACTCAATAAAGTCAATGCTTGGTTGTATTTAACTCCAAGCCCAAGCCATGTGAAGAATCTAATTGTAACAATACCGCATACTCAATTCAAATAACACAAAGCGGCATACTAGAATTACAACAAGGATGCAAAGCATTCCACCCATGAAGTGAACATAGAAACAACTAGTATAAAGAAAATAACAAAAACATTTGTACAATATCTGAATAACATAAGTATGGAAAATGTTACATATATTTTGGAAGAAAATTATGAAAAAGGTTATTCCAAAGAACTAAAAGATTACCATTTACGAAACCCTAACTTAAATGTAAAAGTAGAAAAGATAAAAGAAAAAATGCGATCATATAAAGACTACTCCGACCCCCAAATTTCTACAAATACCTTTATTATAACCACAGTAGTACTTCTAATAGTAATAATAATTTTTGTAGCATGGTATGTAAGTAAAAAATACTTGAAATGTAAAATAAATATTACCCCCATTGGAAATACAAATGGTAGACAATAGAAATTAAAATGTATTAACAATATGATTGAAAAGGAAGAGAATTCTAGGTGGAACAAATATTTTTTTCTTTTACCAAAATTTATTCGTTATATAAGTACATACAAATTAAAGGAATTGTCTTTAAATAAATTTTTAGAATATAAAAAAAAAAATAATAATAAATAAAAATATAGGATTAAATAAACAAAACCTTTTTTTAGATATAAAAACAGTTTATATTTTATAAAAAAAAAAAACACAAAAAAAAAAACAAAAAAAAAATCATAGTACATAGCACTATTTTATTTTATTTTTTTTTCTCTTTTGTAAGGGGGGAGGAGATGTTATGATCAACACCCTTATCAACACAGCACCCTTAGGTTCTCACGCCGCTGTCCATACCTACTTGACAAGGAATCAGTTTTCATTAATTTTCTTTAAATTCTTAAACCTTGTCACGTCTAAATTATGTTCACATAAAATTTTCGTTTCAAGAAAGTGCTAAATAAACACTCTAGTGTTTATTTGAACCATGCACATAAAATATCCACCATAATACAGCTCTGCTGACTTCGCTTCTTGCTTCAAGTGAAAGATCAGATTTCCAAATATGTGAGACAGGCGCGTGGGAGCCGGGGCGATAAGAATTAAGAATGAACAAGGGTGTATAGATTTTTAGAGAGACGGATCGAGTATTTCCGAGTCCGTGATAGTGAACACACTAAGTCGGTAGCATCGTACAAAATAGTTAAAAGAAGTATTCTTGATTTTTTTACAAATAAAGTTTTAAAAGTTATCAAAACAAAAAAATAAAGTCTTTTTTCTTTACTCAAACAAGTGCTCCCGGGAGAAAAACCCGTAAAAATATAACACACTCTCGACAATCGCCACGGTCTTCACCAAAGCTTCTATATCCTACAAGAATTATGTGATGCTAAATACCATCCTCCAAAGCTTTTAAACTTATATTACCACGCCCCTTCACTATTGCACTATTGATACAACACCATTTCGGATGATGATACTTTAGAAGATATAAATATGAAGCGGCATTGCTGATAAGATTTTTACTGAGCGGAAGACTTTCCAATAGACAAACCAGTCTCAACTTTATGCTTCCAAAAATAGCCTTGAATTATAAGTAATATGAATTACATCTGTTACGGCCCCCAAAGAAGTGTCCTTGTTAGTGTTAAATGTAAAGAGTCCGTCCCTCCTGTGTTATGTGTTTTGGTTAAAACTGGAGATACTGCGTATATTTATTTTGCAGGAAATGACTTTCTTTACTTGTTCGGATTGGCTACAGCTGGCTACAGTACTGGAAGTGTAGGGAATATAGCATGGGAAAATGTTAACTGTTCGAGAGTGAAATAATAAGACCAGAAGAAAATTTGGAAAAGCGTATAAAAATTCAATGGGAAGCAGAGCCCGTACGTTTTGATTTGGAACCACTTGGAGAAGTTTTTTTTTTTACCTAGCCGGAAAATAATATTGTAAAACTAGTTAAGATTGATATAATTGTCAATTCGTAATATTCATTGAATTATGTAAGGTACCTACTTGAATTCTTGTCTAGATACTTTGAATAATTTTGCGCATTCACCGAATTTAATTTTAAACTATAGCTGTTCTAAAATTTGTATTGCCAAAATGGTTTAAATTATAATCGATGATATTTTTTTTTTTATTCAGCGCCAGTTAAAGTACAGCAAAAGCCAGTTAGCGACATTTTGCTATAATAAAACGTTGTTTAGTCATTTTGGCTTACTGCCCTACATCATGAGGTTCTAGTTCTAAAGCTTAACGTTAATATTTGAAGTAAAAGCTGAGTCCAAGGTTCTTTTATATATAAAAAAACAAAAGAACATTAATCTAACCTCACTAAACGTAACCTAGAAGAAAATATTCCACCACTTTTTACACAATTTAACAAGCCACTATTATTTTTGGCGGATGTACTAAAGTACTATCCGAGTCAAAAGACAAAAAATTGCACGGAGTTCGAGATCCGAGACGAAGGGAATGATCGCTCTCTGATCATCAGTCTCTTGAACAGTGCGGACGTAATAATTGAAAACGTGCAAAAAAAAAAAAAGTTGTAAAATTTATAAAAAAAGGGAAATTATATTAAAGATCAGTGGAACAGTACAAAAAAAAAAGAAGAAAAAAAAGGTTACTAGGAAGGTTAGAATTGCAAAGGAGCAATCTAAAGGATCCCTGGACCTAAAGTCGAGTTTATTTCTTTTCGTGTTCTACGCCGAAGGTCAAGGTGAAGGGCAGTAACCTGGAATACGCAAAAAAAAAAAAAAAAAGCTAAGTACATAATTCATTGCATGAAATATTAATTTTTTTTTTTTTTTGATAGTGGCTGACTGGCTTAGCTAGATAATTCTTATTTTCATTGTTATTTAAAGGTACCACCACGTTATATAATAGTCTTGTATGAGATTTCTTTTTTTTTAAATTATACCTTATATCGGCCAAAACTATTGTTTCTTTTGTTTGATAAAGTGAGTGATTCCCCGTGATCCGTTGTCTGGTTTATTTCAAAGCCGGTTTCGTGATTCACCCGCAGCACATGAAAATCACGTGGCGCCCATTTAAAAGCAGAAACGAACCACCCCGTCTCCCGAGCCAGCTAGCGCGTACCGCGGAGTACGTAGCAAAATTTTGGCGCCCAACGTGGGGCCAGAAAAGGTTAAAAGGGAAAATAAATTGAAAATTGGATCATCTCAACATATTGTGTATATAACCTATGCAACAGCTTCACGTGAGAATCATATATTTTTTTGTATCAGTATAAAACTAGTAACAGCGACTTTATAAAAGAAAATTTTTTTTTTGTTTTGTACTTAGACTGCAATCATAATTATTTTTGAGCTAAATAGAAAAAAAAAGAGGCCTAGAAGGCAAATTTTATAGATGAAAAATTAAAAGGTCGAAAAGGTCAAACACATCATAAATTCTTTTTTTTGTTCCTCGAATCCAATTATATCACCAGAATTGCATTGCTGATTTCCAGCCACATTTTTAAGTTTGCAATAAGTAGCGGTTTTGTTTATTGTGCATAGAATCATCTCTTGGTCTGATTGTTGGCTCAAAGTGCTATGACCTGTATGCAGCTGTTTTATAGCTTGATAATTTTTGTAAATAGGTCAAAATTTTAGTCTGCCTTGAGAATTGGAATCGCTAATAACTGCAGCAGTAAGAGTATATATAGTTCGGGTTTGGATTATTATTATTATTCATTTGCCAGTCAGTCAAATTGTGTTTATGTTTATGCGCCGTGAACTCGTGATTGTTGTGAAGTACATATTATGAAATTGCATTTCTTCTAACTCTGTCCCACTTAATATTGGAAAGTGAAGTAATTTAAAGTTATTCCGACACAAAGAGATTTATTTGTTCTGTGGAAGTTCGGAATATTATGTATTATGCTAAGTGTAGTGCTTTGATTAATTAATCTGGGATAAACTATTAATGATGGTTTGAAGTATTGCTCCTCTCGGCCTTCATGCCGGTGAGCTGAGATTGCCGCTTTATTTTGAAGCTGCAGTTTGTTCTTATTATTGCTAATTATATATATTGCTATAATTATTATTGATGGAAAACGGAATTTTCAGTTTATCATGTTGTTATGGTGAGTTATTCTTTTTCGCTTGGAATTTTTGAAAGAAAACAACTTTTTGCATTTTCTTTTGTGCCGACGTTCTTTTTCTCAATCAGATCTCTAATAATGTTAGTTTCTTCTGAAAGATAATTATGAGCAAAGTTTGCCTATCATACATACATACATACATTTATGCCCGCCACATACAGGATTGAGAGGTGTACTGAAATTTAAAGAGTTTTGAAGGTGAAAGTTCAATGCGAAAAGATTTAAATGTTAGTTTAAGATAATTGATGAAAATTAATGAAATCTAAATTTAAGTACTAAAGCTGCAGTTAACACTTTGGAGATATCCATTTAATTAGTCCAAAGGAATGCATGCAGTTCATTCGGAAGTTTAAAGTTTAATTTAGAGATATTTTTTTTTTTTTTTTTTTTTTTTTGTTTGAGAAAGTTTAAGTAGTAGGTAGATAAGGAACCTACCCAGTTAATTGCGTAGTTTGGAAAATCGTTTGGATTTAGCGCGAAGAAAATATCCGAGGCGCTATAAAATTTTATTATTACATATTGAAGCAACTAATTGAGCTCGTCTGGTTTAGACATACTTTATCATCCCAAAAATAAATTATTCATACAAAAACGTCTATTTGGGGAAGTCTTTCGTAAAAGTTATTGATAAGTGCTTCAAATATTACTCATGATGTTAACCTCAATTCATTAAATTAACGTAATTGCAAAGTGTAGTGTAGCGAGAGTTTATTATTCAAGCTTCATGATCGTTAATAAATAATAAAAATAACTTTATTTTAAGTTCTAGTCTATAAATGGAAGGAATTTCTTTCTTTATACCTACTTTATAAATATACTCCTAATTTTAATATTTGTTTGAAATCACGATTACTGGTCATACATACATTTTATTAATTCAACTTCTTGGCACAATCCTGAAATTAATAGTATACTTAATTGAACTGGGAAGTCATTAAACAACTTGCACACTTGTATCTAAACATATTCTGTCTGTCTGAATGTGTTCAATCCAAGTCCTGTGAATTTCGTAAGTTATAACCTTGAAATAACTAGTGTTATGGCTATTAACTATTATCGATAGTTAACCTCCTCTTAGTCTCGATAAAAACACACTTTCCTTGATTTTGCTTTTTTTTGTTTCTTTCTTATCAATATGAGTATTTAATTTTATTATTATTGTGCACCCTTTGGTTTGAGTACAGTCGAAGGCATTATATAGCCGAAGGAGTCAACTAGTATATTTCGAGCTAGAAGTGATCAGTGGTGGTGTGTCTCTCTAGCAATAATATTGTTTTAACTTTTGTTTTTTTTTTGCGATCACACCTCAAATTTTCAAGGTCCGGCTTTCAATTCTGTTTCGTATTCGATTTGTGAACAATATAACATGGAGATTAACAGGCTTAATCAGGAAGAGCTCACTTACGAGCTTACCATCCGTGGTCTTCCAACGGGAAAAGTTGACGAGATGAGAACCCATTTGAGGACTGCGTTTAAATTAGAAAGGTCAGGGAAATGTGTGTTTGTAGAACCATATCCAATCCCAGTTGAAGAAGACATGACTGCATTGAGTAAGAAACTAGACGAGATTAATACACTTATAGAATCATTTAGCGGGGACTTAGGATCGCCAGAATACAAGAAGATTTTAACGAAACTAGAATGGGCCTTAGGGAGAGTTAAGAGAGTCGAATCGGAAGAGGAGGCTATTATTCAGGAAAAGAAGAGGATAAGAGGGGAACTGATATTAGCCCTGGGCGCTCTACAGGTTAAAGCAGAGGGGGATGATCAGGATAGTGATTTTTCGGATTCAGGTGATGATATGGTTACATCCCACAATGCGACAATCCTTGCTTCGTCGCGGTCACGAGTGCCACTCTATAAGTGGAATATAACTTTCTCGGGAGAGAAAAGCCAATCTTTAAATTCATTCTTGGAGAGAGTCACCGAATTGGCTGAAGCTAGGGGTGTTAGCAAGACGCAACTTTTCCGATCTGCTTTAGATCTTTTTTCTGGCCGCGCTCTGCTATGGTATCGAGCAAATAAGACTAGTTTCCACAGTTGGGTGGAGCTTGTTAAAGAACCGGCCGATTATGATGACCGGCTTTTGGATGAAATCAAGAGAAGGACACAAGGTAAAGAAGAAACCATCGGGACTTATGTGGCAGTGATGTCGAGTATGTTTTCGCGTCTGATGGATCCTCTTAAGGAGATACAGCAGCTGCGGATTATCAAACGCAATATGAGTCCGTTTTATCAAACACAGTTGGGCCTTACAGAATTTGATACCATCCAAGAACTCGTTGATCTAGGAAGACGACTAGAAGCAGTTCGGCTATCTGTCGAAACATTCAATCCTCCCCCTTCAAAACGTAACACCAGCTTATTAGAGCCAGACCTGGCGTATGTTGCTTTCGAAGATCCAGTTGTCTCCATATTATCCGGTAATCAAAATAATTCTAAACAGAGAATAAAATGTTTTAAGTGTGGTCATGAAGGTCACATAGCACGTTTCTGCCGACAACATCTGAAATGTTTTGGCTGCGGTGCGCCAGGCACAATCAAATCTAGGTGTAATAATTGCAGGGGTTCTCAATTTCAGAGAGCACATAGTAGTAATAACTCTGAGACCCAACC
Organism: Dioctria linearis; assembly: GCA_963930735.1. NCBI lineage: Eukaryota > Metazoa > Arthropoda > Insecta > Diptera > Asilidae > Dioctria > Dioctria linearis. Next base: position 195,960,588 of record OZ005741.1, on the reverse strand, counting down.
TACTCAAAATATGGGAAACGGGAGTCGAGCTCGAGTATAAGCGGCGTTTCGAGCTCAGCTGAATCATTCAAGGCCGCAGTAACCAAAGAAAATTCTACTAGCAGGAATGATCACACATTATGCACTTTAGTGGATTACGTTTTAACTCAGGTAAAAGATGATGTGCGTCCATTCTTGACAGTATCTATTTTTGGAACAGAAATTGTAGGGTTACTTGACTCAGGTGCCTCCCGTACAATTATTGGGGGAGTAGGATGGAGTTTGTTAGAGAATTTAAAATTGACTTTCAAAGATGCCAGTGTTCAGTCTGTAACGCTAGCCAACGGGGAAAAGGTGAAAGTTTTAGGTGAAGTTAGCGTACCTCTGAAATTGTGCGATCGGGTAAAAGTTTTGAATGTTATAGTCATTCCCGAGCTGCCCCATAGCATGATATTTGGTGCGGACTTCTGGAGAGTAATGGACATATCAGTAAATTTGGCTAAGGATTCTTGGGAGTTTGCAGTTAAAGATAGAGAGAACTATGTGTGTTCATTAGCAAGTCAATCAAAATTATCAGCAAAAGAAAAAGATCAATTGGAGTTAGTAATTAAGAGAGCGGAAAGGAAAATGGGTAAAGGTCTAGGTTGCGCAAATCAGGTTGAACATGTAATACAGGCTGATTCAACACCTATCAAACAGAGATATTATCCTGTTTCGCCAGCAATACAAAAAATAATTAACGACGAATTAGATAAAATGCTTCAGGAGGGTATTGTTGAGCCATCAAGTAGTCCGTGGGCATCGCCAATAGTCATGGTTAGAAAGAAAGATGGAACCTACCGCTTTTGTGTTGACTTTAGGAAACTAAATAAGGTGACGAAAAAAGACGCTTATCCCTTACCCTACGTTTCCGCGACACTTGATAAGCTGAGGGATGCACGATTTATGTCCTCTTTGGACATCAAGTCAGCTTTTTGGCAGGTTCCAATGGCGGAAGGCTCCAAGCAATTTACAGCGTTCACTGTCCCGGGAAGAGGACTTTTTCAGTTCAGGCGAATGCCCTTTGGTTTGACCAACTCTCCTGCAACCTGGCAACGGTTAATTGATACAGTTCTCTCTGGTTATTTAGAAGATCATGTCTTTGTGTACCTAGATGATGTAATAATAGTTACTCAAACTTTCGAAGAGCATTTGCACGTATTAGAAGAAGTTTTGAATCGGTTATATGAAGCGGGGCTGGTGATAAATTATGAAAAATGCGAGTTTTGTAGGCCAGAACTGCGTTATCTCGGTTATATTGTTGGTGAGCATGGTCTCCAGGTAGACCCAGACAAAGTAAAATGTATTTTGAACATACCTAGTCCTAAATCCGTCACAGAAGTTCGAAGGTTCATTGGGACAGTAGCGTGGTATAGGAGATTTGTACAAAACTTTTCCTCATTAATTGCGCCTATAACTGAGCTACTTAAGAAAAATAAAAGGTTCCTGTGGTCCCCTGAATGTGAGGATGCATTCCAAGTAGTTAAGAATAAATTGATCTCTGCACCTATTTTAACTTGTCCGGATTTCAGCTTTCCCTTTTGTGTACACACTGATGCCTCAGGATATGGATTAGGAGCAGTTTTAATGCAAACTGTCAATGGACAAGATAGGATAATAGCGTACTTAAGTCGATCGCTAAATCGTTGCGAAAAGAACTATTCTACAACCGAAAGAGAATGTCTAGCGGTTTTATGGGCTATTGAGAAGCTCAGACCTTATCTGGAAGGTATGCGGTTTTCGGTAATCACGGACCACGCGTCTCTAGTCTGGTTACATAACCTCAAAGAACCTACCGGGAGATTAGCTCGGTGGGCAATGCGACTACAGCAGTACGACTTCGAAATAACTCATAGAAAAGGTAAAGAACATCTTCTTCCAGACTGGCTCTCGAGATCAGTACAGGTGGTTAATTGTATAAGAGCGGAGATAGGGTCAGGTGACAAGTGGTATCGTAAAATGAAAAAGCAGGTTACAGATAATCCTTCCCGGTACCCAGATTGGCGTGTTGAGGATGGAAACTTATTGAAGCATATCCGGCCTAGGTATCCCGCTCTTTCTGTAGAAGCAGATTCATGGAAGCAGGTAATTCCTAAAGAACAACGAAGTAAAGTCATATGTAATGCACACGACGCACCGATCGCGGGGCACTGTGGTGTTCAAAAAACGTATGACCGCGTTAGTCAACAATTTTATTGGCCGAAAATGAAAGCGGACATCTCGAGTTATATAAAGAAGTGTCTAGTATGTCAATCGGTCAAACCAGTCTTGAAGAAGCCAGCTGGACTTATGGTTAGTCGCAAAGTTGCTGATAAGCCTTGGGAGTCTATCAGTATGGATCTGATAGGCCCTTTGCCGCGCTCTAGTCGTGGTTATTCATACATTTTAACTATAGTCGACCAATTCAGTAAGTTTCCTATGTTATTCCCGGTACGCGCAGCTACAGCTCGTTCTATTTCTTCCATCTTAGAGGACAATGTCTTTTTATTGCTAGGTGTTCCAGAATCTTTAATCTGCGACAATGGACCCCAGTTCAAGAGTCGTGAATTTAAAAAGCTTTGTGACGAGTATGGAGTCAAAATAAGATATACTGCTTTTTATCACCCCCAAGCAAACCCGTCCGAAAGAACTAACCAAATAATTAAAGCTATGCTACGTGCATACGTATCAGATAACCATCGAAACTGGGATTTACATTTATCAAAAATCGCGTGTGCCATCCGCACGTCCACCCAAGAAAGTAGTAGGTTGACCCCATTTTTCATTAATTTCGGCCGCGAAATGGTCACTTTTGGAAAAGCTCACCGTAAGTTCAAATCTAGTGAATCCTATGATCCAGTAGCTCGATCCAAGGCCCTGGAAGAAGTCGTAAGGGACGTTAAAAGAAGGTTAGAAGAATCGGCAAAGCATAGAAAGAAAGTGTATGACTTACGACGCAGGGATGAAAGATATTATGTTAATGATCTTGTTTGGCGAAAAAATTATGTTTTATCAGAAGCCTCGAAATTCTTTAATGCAAAGCTGGCGCCTAAATACATCGGCCCTTTCAAAATTGTAGAAGTATTGTCGCCCTGGACATATGCACTGCAGGATGAGACAGGTAAAGATAGGGGTGTGTGGCACACCAAAGACCTTAAGCCTTTCGATGGGCATCAACCAGATGACTGAGTCTTTCTTCTCGTAGTTATATAGATCCATATGCATATGTATATTATATTATATAATCGAATTCACTCGGCGCATAGCTGAACATCTACCTTTTTTGAATTTGGATAGTTAAACACATTTGAAAGAGATTTCTACGAAATCTCCCGGAGGAAGGGGAAGTGTGTTACGGCCCCCAAAGAAGTGTCCTTGTTAGTGTTAAATGTAAAGAGTCCGTCCCTCCTGTGTTATGTGTTTTGGTTAAAACTGGAGATACTGCGTATATTTATTTTGCAGGAAATGACTTTCTTTACTTGTTCGGATTGGCTACAGCTGGCTACAGTACTGGAAGTGTAGGGAATATAGCATGGAAAATGTTAATATTCGAAATATTTGAAATAATAAGACCAGAAGAAAATTTGGAAAAGCGTATAAAATTCAATGGGAAGCAGAGCCCGTACGTTTTGATTTGGAACCACTTGGAGAAGTTTTTTTTTTTACCTAGCCGGAAAATAATATTGTAAAACTAGTTAAGATTGATATAATTGTCAATTCGTAATATTCATTGAATTATGTAAGGTACCTACTTGAATTCTTGTCTAGATACTTTGAATAATTTTGCGCATTCACCGAATTTTAATTTTAAACTATAGCTGTTCTAAAATTTGTATTGCAAAATGGTTAAATTATAATCGATGATATTTTTTTTTTATTCAGCGCCAGTTAAAGTACAGCAAAAGCCAGT
>OZ005741.1:195861681-195951681 GCA_963930735.1 Dioctria linearis | reverse complement strand
ATCCCAATCGTCAAGAAGTTCTACTTATCCGGGTATGTATGCCCTGCCTGGAAGAGCGCTAGATAAGCTTATATAGGTAGGGATATGGTAGCTGAACTTGCGATTTTAAAGAACACGCCAGTCTGTTAGGGGGGTAAGGGATAGAAGGGCGAAGGAGAGGTCACTCCGTTGCAATTCATAAAACGGATGGTGCGCATTGAAGTCCTCCATAAAAAAATTTGACCGCTGACCAGCTCCGCAAGGGAGTTAAGTGTCCTGGTGTCCACTACGTCGTCAACCCTCAGATAAATGCACACAATATGAATTGCAGGCTACATGTAGATCTTCACCGCAACTGCTGTAAGGGAGGTTTTAATTGGGATTTGTGTGAATGGAATGTCATCTCTGATGAGCACCGCCACGCCTCCACAACAGGTGGTTCGAGTGTTTGCGAGATGCAGCGTATAATTAATTTCAGAGCTGCATAGAGGAGCATTGGATGGGAGGTAAATTTCTTGGAAGGCAAGGATGGAGAGTGAGACTAACCTAAGGGTGCGTGATTACGTGTTCAGGGACCGGCTACTGAATTGCCTCTGACTCATTTAAATTTGTTTTTAAAAAGTCAATATTGTCCTATGTGTGTCCAGCAAAGGGTTATGGTGTATTTAATTGTTGTAGGATAGAGGGATAGGAGAGCGTTTGTATCTCGTGGGGTTTTGGGCAAAAAGATGAAATTCTTTCCCATCGTGAAGGCAGTGGATTCTATTCCAGAGCCAGTTTCAAGTTCGGTTGGTTGAGTAGTTTGTTCGGGTGTTAAGATTCGTTGTTTTGTTCTTTTTTTGTTTTGTTTTGTCATAGGAATTGCGGATAATTGTCTATGGTAGCGTGTATCTGTGTATGTCTGTATGCTTGGCTTGTGGTGATGCTGCGGTGTTTAGTTTTTACCAGGCTGTTAGTTTCTATCGGAGTATTGGTATTGACAATTGGTTTTTTATGTGGTGTGTTTTTGTTATTTTTTAATGGTGGTTGCTAGTGATGTGACAGGTTTGGCTTTTGCGTTTACACTGGCTCGAGGAGGGTGATCTCAATGTTTATTTTTTGCTTCGCTTTTTTTGTATGTTTAGAAGTAGAAGGTATGCTTTTAAGTGCACTGACAAACGATAGGCCTGGCCTGGCTTTGGGTCTCAAAAACTGGTGCAAAGTTTCCATTTAAGGCGTACCATTTTTCCTGGCTTCGGCCACCTGACATGTTAGTTGGCTGTCCACTCGCATTTTCACTATTTCTTTCTCCCGTGGCGTAGTCGCAGCTTATCTCTTCTCCTTTGCACAACCTGTGCAAATTTCTAAGAAAAAAACCAAAATATTGCAAGATACGTCGCCACAGTATTACTGTATAATTCTCATTATTTGATGAATCTTTATAGAACTTGGTAAAATATTATAAATTTTAGGCCCTATAGTACTTGTGACTTTGTGATAAGCTTTTTTGCATCTTTTCTAGTCTGATCTCTTATCGGCTGCAATTCAAAACTTGCCAAATTCACTAAAATTTGAATAAATTGTATGTATGTTGTATATTTGTCGAACATTCATAACTTTGAAATCGGAAAAAGTCAGAGTAGTACAAGGTACTTGTGGCTTAACGTGGATACCTACCTAAATTATCTTTGATTCCATGGAAGTGTTAATGTATGGATTAGTATCAATGCGACGGCCTCATGGGACAAAGTATATTCTGTCCCAATGAGTACCAGTTATCTCAGTGCATGCTTGAGATTAACTTACTGCTCGAAGCGAAACCCATCTAAAATCTCTGTCGATCTCGGGGCCACGGCACCCACATTAATAAATGGCCATCCTTTAGATCCTCGGACACAGTATGCAATTATTCAAAGGAGATACTAGTCTGCTCAAAGAAGAATGTCCGCCTAAGTCATGTAGACTCAGATCTGCAACACACACTCTCTCTCTCTCTCTGCCACCATATAGGCTGACACTACTATAGTAGAACTATGCAGGGTTCCTCAACCCCATGGCACCATGTTAACAATGTCGGCTACCCAATTGGTATCTTCATATTCCATGACCATATAGCAATGGGTACTTCCCGTGGTGTCTTTACATGTAGATGTCCTTTTATGAAACGGGACGGGTTACTCCAATCGGGCTTACAATCTTATTGGCACACAAGGTGTCAGCGGGGACCACGAGAACGTTAAGATATGCCCATTCAAGTCTGGAGAGGCTAGTGTAATGCATCTGTAATCATGCATCATTAAAGCATGTAATTGCATATAAATCCTATGCACATCTCCCTAAAAGAAACACGAAACCAAGATTACAACTAAAGTTTGTAAATCATTTCAAAAGCCAAAGCTCGGTGTTCAATTAACTCCTCGAATAAACAGAAATGAAAATACAATTTACATACATACAGATTTGTATGTAATCACTTTTGTGTGAATCGTTCATACCTCGTTATGAATGAAGTAAAATAAAAGCGCATCAGATTACAGCGCAAGCAGAAATAAATTATGTGTGTGCAATGTAGCAAATTTATCAATGGCGACAAAGAACGTTACTCACGTGAGGTCACCGTTTCTTTCATAATGATACGGTGAGAAAATTATCGAAAGTAGGAAGCTTTAAGAAATTAATGTAAATAGCTTACTTAGCAATAATTAGCGAGCATTAAGAAAGAAATCAAGAATAAAGAATTGACCATTGACTGGTAAACTCAAGTCTTATTCTTCAGAACGCAGCGGCAATTAGCCAGGCGTTCTCCTTCCTAAAGATATAGAGGCTTCTTAGCCAGATATCTTCTTCATAAAGATATTGAGGCACTCCAGCCAAATATCAAGTAAGGATTGAGGCATTCAGCAGATCCATAGGTAAGTTTCATTTCTTTGCCTTTCATGAATATTGAGGTGACACGCCATATATTCGGCATAGTAATTGATTAATTTAATCATGAGCAGAATATTGGACATCGGCGAATACGCCAATCCATTGGCAACCAGCGAAAAGGCAAACATAACACCAGAGATTGTAGCCAGAAATCTTATAGCATACCATGCATACTCGTCATATAAGTGCTACCATCATACATTCATTAACTTCCCAATCAGGCAACTTAGTACATCCTTCGTCCCTTGTCAGTGCTATGTTTGAGATTTTATTTATATTCCACTAGCGTGAGCACATAAATTCTTTGCATAATGACCTCTTTGCCATTCATACCCTACTATAGTATCCATAGAGTCCAAAATCTCATATTTTATTTAACAGTGGAATCACGCATGTGAGCACTTAATTTCTTTGTACGTGACATTCAGACCTCATCAGGTGCCATTCTACCCTACTACAATACCGCCGATGGGAGATCCAAAGCCATCGTCAATACTTCTATTCCTCTAATTCAACACAATTTTTGTCGTTAAACATGCATGATTCATTCTCATACATCTTACACCGCCAGAGTAGTAGAATAGTGTTTTGATTTATTTATACAAACTTTAATGATCTTGCTGTGTAAATTACTTAAAGGTGTATTAGAAAATACACCGTACTGTATTAATGATTGTATGATAGCAAAGCAAGATACCTACACAATTCTCATATGATTAACCTTAAGTATATTAAATAAAATTCTTATTTTGTGCAGCGTCTGGCTTAGTTGTTTATTTACATATATATATTATATGTTTATCCCACTTGAGCCCACTATCAATAGTGATTCCTAAGTATATATAAATATAGGCCCTCTTCCAATGTTTTCTTTCCGTGCATAATAAATCGAAATTTTCATATGAAAACCCTACGCAGGCGTTGTTAATTTTTTAAATAACAATTGTAATGGAGTTATTGCAAGCAAAATTAGGCTCCCCTGACTCTATACTATAACTGAAAGGAAGCTCTTCGACAACTAACTCATGACATAAATCGTCCACCTACAGATATATCTATGACCAGATATCCGCAAATGCACACCCAATTGCTATCCACATTTTAAAATTTCATCATCGGGGTTAACGCACAGCAATTTGCCGATACCGAACAGTCAGTTGGAGGGGGGGGGGGGGGGGGGGGTATGCCATCTGCACCGTTGTGCGTATATTACAAGACGGACGGGCGGATAAGACTTTTCCTTCACTTTACTTAAACAATTGTGACCAATATATTTGACCTGCTGTAACAAAAAACGAAGATGCTATCTTGGAGAATCCATAATTCATAGAGAGAGAGAGAGAGAATATGAAAGATTAGCCCTGCTTTCGTTGTAGTCCCAGATCTCAACACATGAGCGCAACGCTCCCTATCACCCTAATTTCAAACCGCTGACGATCTACTATATTTTGGTTTCCCCCATAACCCGACTACCAAATTACGAAAGACGAAAGAAACGAATCTCGCTCCAGCATCCTGCCATCTTAAGATCTAAAATTATCTTTTTTCAAAACATTCTGATAAATAATAATAACAATTTAAAAAAACCTTCCACGTAGAAATCCTCCAATGAAAAAGTGAGGTAGAATAAACAATTTATATTTATTATTCGTAAGTTTTAAGAAAATATTGTATTTGAACACAATGCAAAATAGTGTTAATTCTGAGTGTGCTTACTCTTGTCTAGAAGTTTTTAAATTCTTGATTAAACAGAAAGTTTATTTGAACACAATACCATATAGCGATAATTCTGAGTTTCCAGCTCAAAGGTCCATAGGAAAGGACGGAATAGTACCCACCTAGACAAACAAAAAATTGTATGGCGGGGAAACATCTCACCCCTTTCGGTATTACAGGGTGATTCAGGGGGGGCTATTACTGAAATCTTAAAAAACACGGAAAGTTAATACGACTTTGCGTCAAATCTGTGCGTATTATCATAATCAAAATTCCACATAGTTTGAGAAAAAGCATAAACTTAGGTAATGACGTGTCAAAAATAAAATTTTCGGTATTTGAATGTATGTAATTAGGTTTTAAAAATTCTCAAATTCATGAAATTTGCAAAGTTTGGTACATAATAACGTAATAATGTACATCAAGTAGATAAATTTGTTCTTGAAGATCTTGAAGTGGAAGAGGAAGTGACGAAGAGAAAACTAGTAAAAAAGTTATGGTTACTAATTTATTTTGGTTTGAAAGTTGCTATTTTCAGAGACGAATAACTATCACAATTGTGTTATTATTGGAAAGAAAGTTCAATTTGTGTCAAAGATCGAACCTTTTTCTGTTGATTTTGAAAAACTAAAATTGTTTAGTACAATTATAAAGGAAATGAAGTCAATATTGGTAACGACAAAAATTTCTTGCTTTTATATATTTTGCATAAAATTTGGTGTTTTTAATTCATCTCATCACCGTCAGATGGAATTATGTGCTTTCGTTTTATCATTGGTAATTTATTATTTTTGCTTGTGAGGCGAGAAATATTTTTGGCAGTTGTATTTATAATCTATGTGTTTATAATTGTGAGTAACTATTATTAAATCATGGGACGTGTTAGTAAAATGCAGTCCAATAATTATGGAATAAAGAGGAAATAACTGAAAATCGACCAATTTTGTGTAAATTTGTGAATGGGCTCTTTGATTTTGATGAAATTTCACAGGAAGGTTGGCAATATTGAAAATATCACATCTTTGTTGCGATCCATATATGACCGAGATACGGTCTTTTGAAATTGGAAAAATGTTGGAAATTTCGCTTAGTAGATGTAACTTTAAAAATTGCATCGCATCTCCATGAAATAAACGTTATTTATATTGAAAAGTTTTGAGGTTTCCGAAGAAAATTAATCAAGTCATTTTTCTGAAAATTTGCTTTCAAGGATAATGGATATTTCGGTTTTCGTTGAATATCTCATTTATTGTATCGATCTCAATATCTAATGGGTTTTAGTGAAGCTGTAGGAACGAGAAAATGGGTGTTGGTAAAGCCAAATCTAACTCTTTAAAGTAGGTCTTTGGTTATCTAGTTAATAAAATGGTAAAACTGACATTGAGTGAACATTGCCAAAATTATATGAAACATTACAACTCAGAGTTCTCGGAAGAGTTTAGTTTGATGAGCGACTTCAGTAAAATAAAATTTGCCCAAGCAATAAATGATGCCAGACAAATTACAAGGAAAAATGTCCAACAGCACACATTTCGTTCGCCCCTTGCCTGCTCCTCACGCAAAACGTTCTAAAGAAATCTATAAAAAAATCCGGCAGAAAATCTAAAATCTCGTCATGCTTATGCAATCCTACTGCTGTGCAGTTGGACCAAATGCTTAGAGTACAATACACACGAATACCACAGCATCATATAGCTTTGCATGTACCTACATATCAATTTTAATTTTCAAATTGCATACTTTTATGCATTTATTTTCCACTGTGCTTTTGAGAACAGGAATCGTGAGCTTTTTTTGGTGATAACCCACCTTAAGGAGAAATTTTGAGCAGCAAAGGAACAATTTTAAAATCCATCTAGGATTGTTAATAAAGTTTGATGAATTCGAAATAAAGGCCATCCATAAAGGAATAAATGACCTCAAATAAAGTTAATCAGACAGCTACATAGAAGAATTCGGAAGAATACATCCATAAAGATGTGGGAGATGGAAGCCAACAGTAAGTTTATACTAGTAATGAATGAATTAATTGAGAATTAAAAACAGGAAAACACGAGTTTGGGCGCCATAGATATGACCATATATCCGCATATATTTTAGGTTGCAAGAATTTCACCATCGCGGTTAATGTAGATGGCCGCACAACAATTTGCTGCTAGCGAGCAATCGGCAGTGAAGGTAGCCCTTGATATGGAGATCAAGGGAAGAAAGGACATTGTTATCCTTTTGAACAGTTAGGCAGCCTTGATGGCTCTGAATGGCCGTCGGATAACTTCTAAGTTACTGTAGGACTGCAGATCGTCTGTGGATAAACTGTTTATCCACAGCAAAGTGTCCCTTCAGGGGGTTCCTGGTCACATGGGAATCATGGGAAATGAAAGGGCTGATATTCTAATCAGGTCTGGCTCTGGTTCTCCCTTCCTTGGACCAGAACCCGCCGTAGGCGTTGTCACCTCGATTATCGGGTCTCTCATCAAAGCAGATGTTTGTATGCAGAAATAGCCGAACCTGAGAACTTGCAGGTCTATAAAACTTTTTCTGGATGAGCCTAATAGAAATTTCTCTGATTTTCTCTTGCAGCTCGGAAGGAAACAATGCAAAACCTTTGTACAGCCTAAAGTGTCTGTCATGCGTGGAAGGGGAGCCTGAGACAACCGAACACTTTCTGTGTGCTTGTCCGGCTTTTGCCCGGAGCAGGCTAAATACGCTTTGATCTTTGGATCATGAGTGCTTGCGAGTAGACGTGTCTAGTTTTGCTCCCGTGTTCTTCCGATTGTCTGGTTTAATTTTCTTTTCATTTACGTGACTTATCTCAGTGCCTACATACTTAACGTGCTATTAAATTAAACAATTTTAGTTTTTGTGCTTAATTAAACAATTCTACTTTTTGTGCAAAATTCTCATGGTTGCTCGTACCTAGCGGTGTTGTATTTTTTTATGCTATTTTGGTGCTCTATTATTTCTATCTGCTGCTAAATGTCTCCTGTCAACAACCGTGCTAAGTCGCAAAAAAAGAGCAAGAGTCGCCATAACAGCGAAATATTTCACTCTTACGCTCTTCAAAATCAACAAACAAAGTAGCAGCTATACATAGTAGTGCGGTGGTCTCTGATGCTCTTTCCGCTAATGATATTATGGCAAAACTCAACATGATGTTGGTGGAGCTTTAGAACCGCATTCTGTCTAAAATCGACAAAATGTTCAGTACTTTCAGCAGCCCCATATCTGCCTTGGAAGGTACTGTAAACTCTTTGCAGGGGAGCTTGAAACGGCTCGCACTGAGAATAGAGAATAGAAATTAAAGAAGGCATCCAGTGTTTGCAGCTCTCTTCGGATATTTTGATAAGGGGTATCCCTGAAAAAAGCGATGAGATTGCGAAGAAGTTAGTTCAAAGCATTTGTTCAGTGATCGGTCACCAGCTTTCACCATATGCATTTGCATTCCGCTTGAGGCACCGATCAGGACAGACACCGACTGTCCCATAATTGTGAAGCTCTCTTGCCCTGCTGAAAGAAAAGCATTTTTCGAATCAGTTTGGAGTAATCGTCGTATTATACTGAGTGACTTGGAAGGGTTCACTGCAAACAGCAAAACTCTCTTCAGCGAAATTGTTTCCCCTGCAACTAACGCTCTTCTGCGAGACGCTATAAAACTTCGTTCCGAGCAAAAGCTTTTTTCCACGTTTTGTGCACATTAGATTGAAGAAGGAGGATCGTGCTATGAGAGTTACAAATCGAGACCAGCTGTTATCCATTTGCACATGTACCAGCCGGTCGGGCGCTTAATACATCATATTTTTTCTTTTGTTTTCTTCCATTTATGGATTTGTTTCCAAGTTTGTTAATTGTTGCATACATTTTCCTTTTCATTTTTCTTTTAATTAGTTTTCTAGTTAAGTTTTTATTATTCTTAGTTTTACTTTTTGTGTCTTATATGTAATTTTTTTTTTTGCTATTTCATTTTACTTTTTAGTTCTACTTTTTCCATCTTATATACTACTTTTTGCATTTTCATTTTGTTCATTTAATCTGTCTTATTTGCTTGGTTCAATTTCATTTGTGCCAGTTGCAGGGTTGGAAAGACATACCGCACATGGGAAGTTACATTATTTGCCTTCTAATCTAAGCGCTGTGAGTGTGACCACATATGTTTTATTTATAATGACCTTTGTAACTGGCTACGCTCTGCGTTGTGGTCGTTGTGGATTCCAATAAGGCTCATAGCAAGGTGGGAGTGCTTCTTAACATATTTGCCGTAGGTCGAATGGTCTAAATATCTGCTACCTGAATGCTCGCAATCTGCGGTCAAAAATGGATGAAATTGTAGATATTTTCTCAGGTTCTGATATACATGCTATTTTGATAAGTGAATCTTGGCTAAATTCTAATATCCCCTCATCTCTTGTAGAAGATATTCCTGGTTATAAAATATTTCGAAATGATAGAATAAATCGAATCGGCGGGTTGCTATTTTTGTTAAAGATTTTCTGAAGGCCAACCTAATTAATTGGAGTTTACAAAATATCGAATTTGTTTGTGTTGAAATTGAAAATGGTTTTGATAAATGCGTGTTATCTTTTATTTACTGCCCACCGGAAGTTTTTAATGTTGGAAATTCCGAGGAATTCGCGAATATTTTCTCTTTTTAACTTATAATTTTTCCGTCAATCCAATCCAGTCAATAATTTCCTTCACTTTCAGAGATTTCAATAGCATTAATATGCCTGCACTGGTTACAGAATGTGCAAGTATTGGTTGGATGTCCGTTAGCTATTATCTCTCTTTAGATGATCAAATTGCCTTCTCAAACTCAAATATATCCTACCTTTTTGATAAATAAGTTCCCCTTCTATCATGTATTCTGAAACAGAAGGGCTGTCCATGGTTTTCTGTGGAAATTGAACGCGATTTTTTGCACAGAAGATTTTTGCGTATGAGAACCGAAGTTAATCGTGATGCTTACAAACATATTAGAAATATTACCAATACAAAAATTCGAGCCGTTAAGGGTCGATACTTTGAATCAAAAATCGATTCGAATCTACCGCAAAGAAAAATGTAGAAAAACTTCGGAACTGCTGGCGTATTCGGGAAAAGTGCCCCAGAGTGCGATATTGATCCTGATTCTCTTAATAAGCACTGCACTTCTCATAACATCTCTTTCCATGCTTATTCTGAGGTTACTCCTACCACTTCTGGGGTCGAAGATTTGCGGGCATATGAAGGTGATTTCAGCTTTAGCTGTGTTGATGCTGTCCAAGTTGTTAACGCCATTAATGCTGTTAAATCTGAGGCAGTCGGACCTGATCAAATATCGCCACGTTTTACTACAATTATTTTGCCTTGGCTCGTTTATCGTATCGTCCATATTTTTAATGTGAGTTTGACATTCTCGCGATTTCCTAAAATTTGGAAAAGCGCAATTGTGCTGCCCCTTGCTAAAGTCACATCTCCTGAGGGCCCAAACAATTTTCGACCAATCAGTATTCTGTGTTTTTTGTCCAAGGCGCTTTAGATGCTCATGCACGAACAGATCTTAATTTACCTGGAATCAAACAAACTGCTCACCCCGTGGCAGTCGGGATTTAAAGCTGGACATAGCTGCAATTCTGCTTTATTGAAAGTAACTTCCGACATTCATAGAGCTCTCGATAAGAATCACCTGACAGTCCTGACACTCCTCGATTTTTCTAAAGCCTTCGACAGCGTCAACCATTCAAGCTCCTCACCGTGTTTTTAGACAAGTTCAGTTTTTCTTCATCCTCGGTGGCACTTATCAGAAGCTTTATTACTGGACGCTCTCAACAAGTCAAAGTCAAAGATTTACTTTCAGAAAGGTTTGCTCTCATTTTTGGGGTAACTCACGGTTCAATATTGGGCACTTTATTGTTCAGTATGTACATAAATGATCTGCCCAATGTAATAGAAGACTCAAAGATACACTTGTATGCGGATGACGCTCAGATATATTTGGATAGGCCAGTTGTCCTTATTGAGGATTGTGTCGAGAGAATCAACTCAGACTTGAAGAAAATCTTCGAGTGGTCCAAGAGCCATGACGTACTTTTCAGTTCCAATAAATCAACTTACATGATTTTAAATCGTAAGAGGCTTGATGTCTCACAGTTTCCAACTATAACTTTGAATTCCAGCACTTTACCTTACGTTACCTTTGCTCGAAATTTAGGAATTATCCTCAACTCTTCTATGACTTGCTGTGACCACATTAAAAATATATTAGGTAAAATTTATTGAATACTCCGAAGATTGTGGTTGTCTGTGGGGATTTTCTCTCCTGCTCTTCGTTCCCAGCTAGTGAAGACTCTTCCCTTGCCTAGTTGTCGCTATTGCTTATTTTAGTCTTCAAGTTTTTGCTGGTTTTTAATTTCTATTTTGTCCCTTACTATAATTTTCTATTTTGCTTTGCTTATTTCTTATGATTGTATTTTTTTTTTCTTTTTTTTTTTTTTTATTTTAGCTTTAGTCTTTTCTTTTTTTTTGTTGTTAGTTTAATATTAATATGAATTTAGTATTTGCTTTTGAAATTTACCAACTAAGTTTTGTATCATCAAAAGATTGTAATATCTTAGATACTTTTAACCATTAAATAATTTGAATTGAATTGAATTGAATCTGCCATTTTGTCTGTGGACGACCTGTAAAACTTACCTCACCAAGACCTGATGCGCTCCAGAGGACATGAAGGTTTTGCTGAGAGGGATTCTAGCAGGTTAGCCCAATGTGCCGCCCTGGCCACCGTGCATGGAGGGATCTCTCGTCCCCCTCCCTATAAGAAAAGTCGTAAAGCATATTTATAATTAGTGAATAAAGAATTCAATTACGAGATAATTTGTGTTGCATGCGAATCTAATTAATGAATGAGGTCGGATTTTTTATAACGCGGAATGATAATTAATTAATTGAATAAATCGGAATTAGCAGATTTTTGTGCGGGTATTCCCATGGGGCATGACACGTGTACAATAGTACCTGTAAAAAATTTCAATTCGCTAGGTGTTACGTATCTTCTTGCATACAAATAGACGGACAGAAATAAACTTAGTATAAGTTCATTTCATAGGCTAGACACTAGCGTATAAAAAGTGCAACGCGAAAAATATGCAATCTTCACTTGGGACTTCGCTTTCTTTTTACATTTTATACGAATAGACATTTTTACTTGAGTAGATTAGGCTATTTCAATTTCCTACTTTCATGCTGAATCTTTTCCTTTTATGTTAAAACGTTTGACATTTGTTTTGAACATTTGATGAGATATCAATGTAAAAATGCTTTTTCCAAATGTGTTTACCCTGTTGTTTAGCTTCTTATGTTTAAGTACACTTCTCTACCCGGACCCAAACTTAATATGATTTGTTATAATATTTCGTATTCTTATTACTAAGCTAAAACTTAATCGCATCATTTGAGTGAATACCTAGAACTTGAGCTTAAGGTTCCCATTTCAATTTTTGTGGTAAAGATTACATAACTCCCCATAATAACAACAGGCACGTAATATTATACACATCAACATCACTGCCATTGTTAATAAAATCCCCTCAAGCCTGCAGTCTTACCTATCTTTTTCATTATACATATATCATTCATAGAAACAAAATCTAAGTATTTTCCCTATATCTGGGGCTGGACGACTATGACGGTGATTGGGAAAGAGTGGTAAAAAAGCACGTTATGTCTGTTGAAGGAAAAATTAAAGATAACATTGACAACTGTAATTTCTAGTTTCCTCTGAAAGATACACATCGAAGAAAGGTATATTCACTGACCGCAGACTCATGGCTTTTAAGGATTTAGAAGCTGTCTTAATAATGTCGCATGGAAAAAAAGAAAGGGATGTTCTCGCCTAGGAGATTAAATGCATCACGTTACGGTAAATTCTTTATTTTCTGGTAAAATCTTTATGAAATTGTACTGAAAGTTGTAAAGAAAAAACGTTTATGGTATTTCCGAATCAAAAGGTTGATAGTTTGCAAATCAGAGTACAAAACGTAAAGCTATATTGGAGTAAGTTATATATAGGTCAAATTAAATTGATAACGTTCCAGTTAGGGGATGTTATCGAGGCATCTAAAACACCGTTGCACTCCTCATAATTTACCATTTGCTGCAATCCTGCTTGGAACATTCATTCATACAACCAATGATACAAAGATTAACAAGGTATGGGCTAATAATCTGTGAATTGGTTGCTTGCCTCATTTGGCGACTATTGTCACAAATTTGTTCGTCTCAATTTAAATTTTCCTTATCAAAGTGAAAAAGATTGTCTATATAGGAATTTCTTTACTTTCCAACTAGCACATATAATTACTTTTTCCGAAATGATTAAAACGAAGAAACTAATGCTCTGTTAATATTTTTATAGAGACGATTATACGGTTCCTGCTTATATGAAACGCACTCTTTTTGCAATGAAATTTCGTTTTTCAAAGATTTTTCGTTTGCATAAAGAGTTTTTTCCACTAAATAATTTAATATATTCAAAACGTATTTCAGTCAAGAAAATACGAAAAACTCAAAACAAATTCGCTTGAAATGACATTGTCACCTCATGACGTAGCAACACAAAAAAATACCTCTCGAATCGGCCATACCTTATTATCTTTGTATCATGCTTACAAGCTACATTCAGAAAAAAATTATTATACTATTTTCATACTATGTAATTATATTTTCTATGTGCTTAGCTTCTGAAGAAGGGTACTAAATCAAGGCTCGAAACGTCAAGCAAATAAAGATCGCAGTTTTCATTAAAAAAAAATTACCTAAACATTAGAGATGAGTGCAATAATGGGTCTGGTGTTCTCCATGGGTGAATAAGAATCTTTTAATAAATTATAGCCCGCTCTAAAAATTATTCTTGTAAATTAAGTGTCCAATAGAGGGCGGCGGAGAGTGTCAGATTTGAAAATTTTATAAAATTCAAAAATCGCAATGTCCATGGCAGAAACGGTTACTTACATTTGGACGAAAGAAAAGTGATTTGATATCAATTTTTTACCTATCGTGGCAGTTTTTCCAGAATTTAAAAAAATAAAACATGAATAAAAAAAGACTTCTTCACTAGATATATATACATACAGTACGGGTATGGAGAGCACAGCTTTCCATAAATAGCCGTGTTATGCCGTGTGTACATAATAGGGCTCGCACACGCATTTTGCAGGTAAATTTCACATCTTCGAGTAAATTCATTTTGTCAGAAAAGAATATTTCTGCATTTTTCACATCGAGATGAATAATTTGAGCCTAATATCGTCCATGGACATTAATTTTTACGAATCTTATTTATATATTTTTTTTTATTTCTGTCAAAACTGGCAGCCCAAATTGACAGAAAATTGGTTTCCAATCACTCTTCTGTCGTTCACATGTAATATATAATCATTTCTGCCCTGTACGTCGCGTTTTTTGAATTTTTATAACTTTCAAATCTGACACCCTCCACCACCCTCCAAAATTAACCTCTGACGTAACTAGGTAGGAGCCAGGGTGGGGCCTGGCCCCCCGGAACGCGGACTGGCCCTCCCCTGGAAATTAAAAAAGTTCCCCAAAAACATTCTTCAATTCGTACAATCTCAGGCTAAATTTAATTTAATTCATTCGGATCGGATTTGATAAGGCTTAAAAAGGTCTTGTCTTTAAGAAAATATTGAAATCTTTTTACAATTTTTAAAAACTGTTATGAGATTGCTCTGTCTAGACTGAATTTTGACAAACGTATGTGAAGATGTATTCTGTAGGAGAAATCATGTGGAAATATTTTGACAGTTTGTGCGGAAATTCATATTAATGAAATTTTGATAATTTCGTAAAACTGTGTTTAATTTTCCACAAAAAAAGTTTTTTCGATTATCATACCAACGGATTAAATAATAAGGCTGATTATTTTTAAAAGGTAGAAATATTTAGTGCGCAATTAAAAAATTAACAAATAATACATATGTGGGATAGGATGGGATATATACGTGCACGACATTAACCACAAGCAAATGTGAGAGAAGCTACAAAATTATATGCTAACTTACTAGGGTACGTAGAACTGTACGCAAAGCGTGAAAAATGTTGTGACAACTCATTTTATTTGAAGATACCTATACCTTTCGTTAACCACTTAAAACTGTTCTAGGATTCTGTGAGCTCGGCCGGCTGTGAATGGGGCTTAACCGCTATTCGTCGAGTTAAGAGCAACTATGCTTCAGGAGAGCGTTCAAATGTGGCATTCTTAAACATTTAAAACGAAATTATTAAAATCAAATACGTTTGCAGAAAAAAACGTAAACTAAAACTGATATATATAGACTATTGGTTATCTCTTTGCTTAATAAAAACGTAAATAATTGTTCTAAAATATGTATCTAATTTTTTTTTTAAACGCATGCAGACGGTATAAATCAGACCTCTAAAGTAGTCAAATCCTGTGGTACTGACGTACTAGTACCAGTACCAGGACCTGGACTTATTTTACAAGTATAAGTCCCTGCACTGGCACACAAAAATATTTCAAGTACAATCCTCGATACTGGTACTTACAAATTTCAACATTTTAAGTTAGGTACTGGTACTAATAAGTGCCGTATATTATCTTAAGTACCCAATAAGTAGTACGTAGTACGAAAAGTAAGTAGTACGAAAATACGCACTTACTACAAATGTCGCGTTAACCCGATGTACTTCAGCATCTTCTAGAAATTCTTCAAAACATTTTACCGCCTTCAGTAAAATAGAAAGGAAATTCGTCCAATACATGAGGACAGTAGGACGGAAGTTGACATGCTGAATCGATATCCTTTGTTGAGAAGGTTGACACTCAAGTGCAATACCCCGCTCTATTCCACCCCACCTGTGGAGCGTTCATTTTCAGTTGCAGGTCTTGTAAACGCTTCACATACACAACCATTATCCGATGTGACATTTGAAGAGCTTCTTTTGCTGAAGGCAATCTCAATTAGTGTGTATAGACCACTTCGAAAATTAGAAATTAAAACAACAAAAGGTTATGCGATGAAAGATATTTCTGATTTCAGCTTGTGAAAGTCTTGAACCACTATTATTGGAAAGCGTACTTAAACAAGAATTTAGGTATGTACTCAGCAGTATGGCGGTATTACGTACGTACTTAAGGCACTTTCACCTGAAAAACAAGATTAGAAAACATGTAAACCGAAAAACTCAATTTATTCCACTTTAAAACAAGATTTTTGCTCCAATTATTAATAAAATCATGGGAAATAAGATAAACTAATAATTTTACTTATACAATAGTATATTTATATCAGATTTTTTAGAAAAACACAACTTTTATGTTTTATCGGCAGGAAAACTTTTTCGGCCAAAAAATTCACTCGATAAAACATAAAAGTTGTGTTTTTCTTAAAAATCTGATATAAATATACTATTTTATTAGTAAAATTATTAGTTTTTTATATTTCCCATGATTTTATTAATAATTGGAGTAAAAATCTTGTTTTAAAGTGGAATAAAGTGAGTTTTTCGGTTGACATTTTTCGGTTCTTGTTTTTGATCTGAGAGTGCCTTTAAGGCACTTTCACATCAAAAACAAGAACAGAAAAATGTAAACCGAAAAACTCAATTTATTCCACTAACAAGATTTTTGTTCCAATGATTAATAAAATCCATAGAAATAGGATAAACTAATAATGTTACTAATAAAATAGTATATTTATCTTAGAATTTTTAAGAAAACACAACTTTTATGATTTATCGGACGAATTTTTCCGCCGAAAAAGTTTTTCGGCCGATAAAACATAAAAGTTGTGTTTTTCTTCAAAATCTGAAATAAATGTAACTATTTTCTCAGTTAATTTCTTACTTTATCCTATTTCTCTGGATTTTATTAATCATTGGAATAAAACTCTTGCTTTAAAGTGGAATAAATTGAGTTTTTCGGTTAACTTTTTTCTGTTCTTGTTTTTTATGTGAAAGTGCCTTTAATGTACTTATAAGGAACTTAAAAGCTAATATGTGGGATTTAGAAGTACGAGTACCAGTACCTGGACGTGTGGGTACTTGAAAATTTTTAAGTACCAGTATCCTACCAGTACCAGGTCCTGGTACTGGTACTTATACTTGGAATAAATACTGGGCATTAGGCATGGCGTCCCTGTCATATCAGTCTCGTGTATAGAACTTGAGGATTCAATTTATTTTCCTTAATACGTCAGAGAAGAAAAGGGGGAAGTGGAAAACAAAGCTCTCTGTAAATTAAACAACACCATTTTCTTTTATTTAAAACTTGAAAATCGTGCAAATTTTATTTTATTTTCAAATAAACACTACTTCAGATAGCAATGTTTATAAGGCGTTTCTTATCAGCAGGAACCAATACAGGTAGGAATTGGCCGTACTGAGGAGTATTGGTTCCTGCTGATACGAAACGGCTTATTCACATTTCGATAACGGTAATTTGCAAATTTGTGGGGCCTCGGCGGTAGATTTTGTTGTCGCAATATTCACAGGCGCCTAACTCTGTGTAGGAGGGCTTAGAGTATTGGGTTTTTTTCTGATGGATTATGAGTTTAGAGTACAAAAAAATAGGTGACAAATTTTGGTGGGAGGAGAATTTGAGAAGTAAGTAGAGAATTCCCGAATTCTCTATTCCACTTGTTAATTTTCCGGTGTTTTGCAAGTGGAAAAGTAAGTGGAAAAATTGCATTGTCTTCTTTTGTTGCGTTTTGTGAAGGTATCTATGTACTTAGGAGTTTCAAATTGCGTTATAGAAATATTTCCTGCATATCCTGTCTATCTAAAAAACAAATTATCGAAATCTATGCAAAACTTATAGAGGAACATGGATTTTGTGTCTCAAGGTACCCGCTGAAAGTTATAAATCACGCGAAAATGATCAATTTGGTCGTCTTCCAGTACAGAAGAAATGCTGTAAAATTTTTAAATATACACGGTAAAGCTTATTTTTAGGATGAAATCGCATCTACATTTTGCCCCCTTATTAAATATGTAATTAATTTTTGAATCCCATAAATGGTTTTGGAGATGATTGTAAAAGAAATGTAGCAGTCCTTTTTAAGGTGAAAAAGTGGCCGTCTTTGGTATAAAAATGGACATATTTTCATCTCATCATTTCGAAGAACTGGTAAGTTTTCGAAATTCACTTCCCATGACAAAAATGTTCAGCACGGAGTACTAATGGATGTGAAATAAAGAACGGAAGAAATATATGCAAAATATGAGAACTGGGGTGTATATGACCCTAGTGAAAAAAAACCGTTTTCCGGCGGTCAAAAGTCAGCTCCCACGTTAAAACTATCAAAGACAAACCACACCGCTCGATTACACACTCCTCCCTCTTTAATTTGGTACCAAACAACGTAGTTTAGACAACACCCCATGAGGGGTGGTACGATCCCCAATGCCCGAAATACCCTCCCTCCAAAATTGGTCACCTATTTTTTTGTACTCTAAACCCATAATCCGTCAGAAAAAAACCCAGTACTCTACAGCCCTCCCACACAGAGTTAGGTGCGAAATGATCAATTTAGTCGTCTTCCAGTACAGAAGAAATGCTGTAAAATTTTCAAATATACACGGTAAAGCTTGTGTTTAGGATGAAATCGTATCTACATTTTGCCCCCTTATTAAATATGTAATTAATTTTTGAATCCGATAAACGGTTTTGGAGATGATTGTAAAAGAAATGTAGCAGTCTTTTTTAAGGTGAAAATGTGGCCGTCTTTGGTATAAAAATGGACATATTTTCATCTCATCATTGCGAAGAACTGGTAAGTTTTGGAAATTCACTTCCCATGACAAAAATGTTCAGCACGGAGTACTAATAGATGTGAAATAAAGAACGGACGAAATATATGCAAAATATGGGAACTGGGGTGTATATGACCCTAGTGAAAAAAAACCGTTTTGCGGCGGTCAGAAGTCACCTCCCACGTTAAAACTATCAAAGACAAACTACACCACTCGATTACACTCTCCTCCCTCTTTAATTTGGTACCAAACAACGTAGTTTTAGACAACCCCCTATGAGGGGTGGTACGATCCCCAACGCCCGAAACACCCTCCCTCCAAAATTGGTCACCTATTTTTTTGTACTCTAAACCCATAATCCATCAGAAAAAAACCCAGTACTCTACAGCCCTCAAACACAGATTTAGGCGCCCGTGAGTAGTTACGCTATGTATGTTCTGTCGCACAGTTTTTCCTCCCTTGGCCCACACGTAGCAGCAAAATGCACCGGTACTACGGTTTCGCTGTAGGCTTTTTAATTATTATTTAGCTGTTTTTAAGTGTTGCGCCTAAATTTAGACTTCGGTTTTGAATTAATATTAGTAATAAAATCACAGTTAACACTAGGAAGTTTTTGTTGGTGGCAACGGATTCTAGATGGTGGGGCGGTGGGGGTTTTATAATGTACGATCGGGAGGGGGGGGGCGATGAAATTTTCATCAGAAATACTCTACGGGCTTTGGTTTAAAATATTAGCGTATTAATAATTCAAGTTACCCAAGGATATTTTTGTTCATACCAATGGATTCTAGGTGGTGTGGGATAGGGTAGTGGTAGGGAGGGGGACGAAATTTTAATCAGAAATCATCGATGGGCTCGCCATTTCTTGAGCAAGGTTACCTAGCAGACATTAGCCGGAACTACCAGCATTGGTTTTACTGTTTTCTTTTATTATCAGGGAATATCCAGATATCAGCATGACCTCATCGCGGTTTTGCTGTTTCAAGTGCTGCAAGTTTTTTTGTAGATATCAGCACCATTCGAATTTGATGTTTTCTAAGCAAATTATTATTGAGTCTAGTGTATATGTATTGAAAGTTCTTATGTTTTGTAAACATTTGTTTTTATTTCAGAAAAAAATTTCTTATTACAAAAGTATTTCTTATCGCACGTTGTCTAATATGAACTTGGCAAGATGGCGCATTTGTGTTAATCTCTATTAGTTTTCCACAGTTGTATTCATCTTCGACGTTGATAATGATTTCAATGATCCCATGAACTTTTTCAGCACCCTTTACATATATGGTTTTGTTTCGAAGCAGTGGTTCAACTATATTGTACAGCTTGTGATACGGTACGTAGCCATCATCCCAGCGGAGTTCATGAAAATTGTGTTGAAGACAATTTACCTGTCTCTTTTTGCAGAAGTCAAATCCTTGTATCTGAACGGGGATTGAAATATAAAGTGTTGCATATGGTTTTCATTGGTTAAAATTGCCAGTTCTGTAGTGATGAATTCATTGAGGTTTGTTTTGAATCCTTGGACGTCTACGATGACAGCCATCTTCTTAATTTAACTTTCTAACTTCACTTGTTCATGGACTGTATTCCACTATTCGATCGTGTAGAAGCAGGCAATATGCTGTTGTATCCTGGTATATTTTCGGATGTCCTGATTTCTAATCTTATGCCAACAGGTCCAGTTTTTATTGTGTCATTTTGATGTGAGCAATCAATGACAACGATTGGAGCAACGGTTGCGAACTTCTCCCATGTGAAAAACGACTGATACTGATGGCCATAGTATGATTGCGTAAACTTTATATACATGTCATTCAGTAATGCGTATCTATTCAGGTCAAATTTCAGATTGAAATAATCATAGGGATATGATTCTGAGTTCAAATGAACTGTAACATCGGGGAGTCTGCAGTGATCAAACTTGCTAGCATCCTTGGTTTTATCGTTCCTTCGATTCGTTTGTAATGCTAAGATGATAAATCGAGGTTTCTCCAGTTGAGTGGAAGTTTCAACTGACCAGGTTTGATGGGTAGATTCCAGTAGTACTGGATGCACATATATATCCCAGCTGCGGAATGTTATTTGTATCGGGCGACCTCCCCCGATAATTTTAAATAGTTGCAGCTTTTCATCATCGGATACTGTAATATGTGGAATGCTCCGCTGAAGCTTGGTAATTTCAATTTTCACCTCATCCGTGGGTGATATAATGGCATTAGCAACTGTCCTGCTCCGGATCAATATGAGTTCATGTTTGGAATTTACAAGAATTTTCTTGTAATCTTCAGCTAATCCCAATAAATATTTCAGAGGTACACAATAGTTGAACAGCCCATTGACTAGTATAACGGATGAATCTGGCATTTAGCGATACGTAGTTTTTTAATGTTGTTGGAATCCCAAGATTTCTTGTACGGTCGAATTCCACTGCATTCAATACATAGCGTATTTCCTCAAAAAGATATGGTAGAGCATTGTTAGCAAAATTTGCGGTTGCTGACACTGTTCTATCCAGCTTTGTTAGCTACCCCTCAACGTAAAGAAAACTCCTGCTGGTAGAAGATTCAAGTCCTGCTGTTGTACAGAGATACGAATTTCATCGCTGTTTTTAAATGATATTAGAAATGGTGAATAGGAGTGATGTTCAAATTTAGTAACACTGTTATCAAAGCGAGCGTCTGGTGCAATGTCTAGCATTCCTTTATTCATTGTTTCAGCGTTAAGCCTATCGATTGTAAATATGCTGTATTTGCAGGTGTTAATGTAGGTCTTGACCGCTTCAAGGTTGTCCGCTGACTACTAAACTTGTCTGCTCCGAACTCGTATTTATCATTATTGTATATCAACTTGCTGTGGCTTCAAATGTAATCTGGCGGTTATAGTCTCTCATCTGAAGTTGATTAAGTCGCCGTCTTGGTCAAGGAGCTTCAATGTTAAAGAACTTATACGTTTGGTGTTCACTGGCAAACAGACTACATTTTTGGGTACCTCCACTATTTTATACCCTGGCCCCACGTTCGGCGAAAACTCGTGGAGAGTGTGTACTTGTGTTTGGTTGAACAATGATCCTGCTATAATATTACATTTGATGCGTATAGTATTTACTTCAATGCTGTTGACTGGCAACTCTAATGTATGCACTATATTAGCAGATAAGTTTCTCTCACTGAATCCAAGCAGAGGAGCTATCGAACTCTGTTTTTCAAATTGTATTTCTTCAGTTGCCTTAACTTCACTCTTCTATGTATTATTGTTAGCCTTCATCGCAACCATTAACCTTTTCCCTGCTTTATCCAAGTATCCTTGTACATATTTTGCTATATCATCAATCTCATAGGATCCAACAGGTATCTCAACAACCTCATTCCCTACATGAACCAGATTATTGCTCACATCAATGTTTGGTGTAGAGTTCTATATTTGAAAATCAATTAATCCACAAACACAATCCGTTGCTAGCTCTAGCGGAGGAAAGTACTCAGCAGTGAGTATAGATGAATTTCCCGTGAGAGTAAGTGTTAATGACATGGCGGTTGATAATGATCTGCTCCAATTTCAATATAGATACATTTATTTATAGATAATAATTAAAAGCTATAACAATTATATAAAAACTCTAAACATAATGGCCGCAAATTACTGCATCATGGCTCTGATAAGAACTGTAGTTGTACGATATATTACTACCCAAGTAGTTTATAAGCTCCCTTGGTGGTTGGAGATTGCCAAAGCTATCAAAATATTCGATGTTATCACCTTTGTTGTAGTACGCTACCCAGTGTGCACCTGCTCCAGTTGAGATGTCCAAGTTAACAATACCGCATTCTTGCCTCCATGGTTTTTTAGGTAGATTATCACGCATAAATACTCCTCTGAAGTGTAGCAAGTGTGTGGTATACTTGTGAAGATCCAACTCGTTTAGTGGTCTTTTGGGTAGCGTCTTTAATAGTTGTTTTGGTTGAGGTTATAGATAGGGTCCAAGTCCTTTTCTGTACGGTTTCAGGAACAGCCGGTTTCCATCTTAACCAACCACTATAGTTTCCATTGCTTGGTTATGACGTTTGCTTTCTTCCCTATTTGCCTTTGCTGCGCTGGTATGATTTACTGCTTTAGCTATGCCTATTGCATTTGTTATAAGTCAGGCGTTGGCACGTTCACTCAAATTTGCATCCGTAGATTTTCCACGCTGCCAGGCTTTTTCAACTAATATTTTATCGGCTATATGTCGATCACTTATATCTTTATGTCGCGAGTATGCTATATCGTGATCCTTGCAGGCTGCATCCGGTGAATTAATGCCCGGATCTTCTCTCCCCAATCTTTGTTTGTAACTTTGTTTCTGGTCCACACTACTGGTATCCCGGTAGATGTAATTCTGCAGGTAATTTATTGATAATTGAATTTTATAGTCCTCTGCCCCCTTTCAAAGCTTTACATTTACGGGAGCGTTTCGATTTGTGATCCGGCATCTTATAAGGTTCCGATGATACTTTTGAAATGTAATATAAACAGGTATATATATAGGAATCCCCTTAGTCTTCAATATGCGGTTCATTAAACAACAACAAGCTTTTCGTGTTCGAAATGCTGATGCAGCTGTTATGAAGGTGAAAAAGAAGCATGGCCCCTATTGCCTAATAGTATAAGGAGCATCTTTGTTGGACCATCCAATTGTGGAAAAACTAATGTTATGATAAGTTTGCTGGAACATCCCAATGATCTGAGATATGAAAATATTTACATATATTCCAAATCTTTACATCAACCAAAGTATGAATACTTGAAGCGAGTGATGACTCCCATATCAGGATTGTGATATTATACATTCTCAAACAACTGCGACTTTCTACCACCAGAGGAAGCCAAATCACATTCAGTGTTTATTTTCGATGATGTAGCATGTGCGATAATAATGTGCGATCCTATTTTTGCATGGGTCGTCACGAAGTTATAGACAGTTTCTATCGCTGTCAAACATATACGCATATTCCAAAGCACTTAATACGTGACAATGCTAATTTAATAATCTTATTCAAGCAAGATGACTTGAATATGAAACATATCTATAATGATCATGGGAATACAGACACGAAGTTCGATAAATTTCGAAGAGCCTGTGCTGAGTGTTGGAAGGACGAGTATGGTTTCTTGATGATTGATAAGGACAGCTCATTAAACAAGGGGGGCTACCGTAAAGGATTTGATACCTCCATGGTACTATAAAAGGATGAAACATGCGAAATCTTCATAAGTCGAAGCTGTAACTCGGCCGAAAGCACACCGAATCCTGTGGGCCTGCTGAGTAGATTAAACCTGTTCACCTGTTATCAGATCTGTTTGAGAATCCGTTAAGCTGTTATCAGAGCTGTTTTAAAAGCTGTTAAGCTGTTATAAGAGCTGTTTAAAAGCTGGTAAGCTGTTATAGCAGCTGTTTGAAAAGCTGTTAACCTGTTATCATAGCTGTTTAGAAAGCTGTTTACCTGTTATCAGAGCTGCTTAAAAACTGTCAAGCTGTTATCAGAGCTGGTTCAAAAGCTTTTAATCTGTTATCAGAGCTGTTTGAAAAGCTGTTAATCTGTTATCATAGCTTTTTGGAAAGCTGTTTACCGTTTATCAGAGCTGCTTAAAAGATGTCAAGCTGTTATCAAAGTTGTTTAAAAAGCTATTAAGCTGTTATCAGAGCTGTTTGGAAAGCAGTTAACCTGTTATCAGAGCTGTTTAAAAGCTGTTAAGCTGTTATCAAAGCTGTTTGAAAAGCTATTAAGCTGTTCTCAGAGCTGTTTGAAAAGCCGTTATTCAGTTAATATCGAATATGAATTTAAATCAATTAAAAGAAATCATCAAGACAAGGAATGCAGTGCGAAGCAAATTTAAAGCTCTAAGGACGGGAAGGTTTGAAGCAGAAGCTCAACTTGAAGAAACTTTTAAGCCAATCACCAAACCCTTAAAAGAGTTTGTTACCAGAGTCAAAAACAAGCCATCAGTCAAATTGGAGCCAAAAGATGAAAAAGAAGAAGACAATGAAATTGTGGAATCTTTCACCCCACCAAAACGAAAATATGTGAAAATAGAGGCTAATAACACGCCTATAAATTATGGAGATTATTCCTTAACATCTGAAGAAGACTTCGCAACATCCAAAGATTCAAGAACATTTTTACATAATTGTTATAGCCATTAATTATTATCTATAAATAAATGTATCTATATTGAAATTGGAACAGATCATTATCAACGGCCATGTTATTAACACTTACTCTCACGGGAAAGTCATCACTACTCACTGCTGAGTACTTTCCTCCGCTAGAGCTAGCAACGAAAATTGTTTGTGGATTAATTGATTTTCAAACATACAACTCTACACCAGATATTGATGTGAGCAATAATCTTGTTCATGTAGGGAATGAGGTTGTTGAGATACCTGTTGGATCCTATGATATTGATGATATAGCAAAATATGTACAAGTATACTTGGATAAAGCAGGGAAAAGGTTAATGGTTGCGATGAAGGCTAACAATAATACATTAAAGAGTGAAGTTAAGGCAACTGAAAAAACACATTTTGAAAAACAGATATCCATAGCTCCTCTGCTTGGATTCAGTGAGAGAAACTTATCTGCTAATATAGTGCATACATCAGAGTTGCCAGTCAACAGCATTAAAGTAAATACTATATGCATCAGGATCACTCTTCATAACACACAAGTACACACTCTCCACGAGTTTTCCCCGAACGTGGGGCCAGGTTATAAAATAGTGGAGGTACCCAAAAATGTAATCTATTTGCCAGTGAACACCAAACGTATAAGTTCTTTAACATTGAAGCTCCTTGACCAAGACGGCGACTTAATCAACTTCAGAGACTATAACCATCAGATTACATTTGAAGCCACAGCAAGTTGATATACAATAATGATAAATACGAGTTCGGAGCAGACAAGATTAGTAGTCAGCGGACAACCTTGAAGCGGTCAAGACCATCATTAACACCTGCAAATACAGCATATTTACAATCGGTAGGCTCAACGCTGAAACAATGAATAAAGGAATACTAGACATTGCACCAGACGCTCGCTTTGTGTTACTAAATTTGAACATCACTCCTATTCACCATTTCTAATATCATTTAAAAACAGCGATGACATTCGTATCTCTGTACAACATCAGGACTTGAATCTTCTACCCAGCAGGAGTTTTCTTTACATTGAGGGGTAGCTAACAAAGCTGGATAGAACCGTTTCAGCAACCGCAAAATTTGCTAACAATGCTCTACCATATCTTTTTGAGAAAATACGCTATGAATTGAATGCAGTGGAATTCGACCGTACAAGAAATCTTGGGATTCCAACAACATCAAAAAACTACGTATCGCTAAATGCCACATTCATCCGTTATACTAGTCAATGGGCTGTTCAACTATTGTGTACCTCTGAAATATTTATTGGGATTCGCTGAAGATTACAAGAAAATTCTTGTAAATTCCAAACATGAACTCATATTGATCCGGAGCAGGACAGTTGCTAATGCCATTATATTACCCACGGATGAGGTGAAAATTGTAAGTACCAAGCTTCAGTGGAGCATTCCACATATTACAGTATCCAATGGTGAAAAGCTACAACTATTGAAAATTGTCGGGAGAGGTCGCCCGATACAAATAACATTCCGCAGCTGGGATATATATGAGTATCCAGTACTACCGGAATCTACCCATCAAACCAGGTCAGTTGAAACTTCCACTCAACTGGAGAAACCTCGATTTATCATCTTAGCATTACAAACGAATCGAAGGAACGATAGAACCAAGGATGCTAGCAAGTTTGATCACTGCAAACTCCCCGATGTTACAGTTCTTTTGAACACAGAATCATATACCTATGATAATTTGAATCTGAAATATGACCTGAATAGATACGCATTACTGAATGACATGTATATAAAGTTTACGCAATCATACTATGGCTATCAGTATCAGTCGTTTTTCACATGGGAGAAGTTCGAAACCGATGCTCCAATCGTTGTCATGGATTGCTCACATCAAAATGAGACAATAAAAACTGGACCTGTTGACATAAGATTAGAATTCAAGCCATCCGAAAATATACCGGCTAATACAACAGCATATTGCCTGCTTCTACACGATGGAATAGAGGAATACAGTCTGCTGACAAGTGAAGTTAGAAAGTTAAATTAAGAAGATGGCTGTCATCGTAGACGTCCAAGGATTCAAAACCAACCTCAATGTATTTGTCACTAAAGAACTGGGAATTCAAACCAAGGTGTTGTGAAATTCGAATGATGCTACTATCTACAATTTCCCCACTAAGAAAACTTGCAGCACTTGAAACAGCAAAACCAAGATGATGTCATGCTGAAATCTGGAACTTCCCTGATAATAAAAGAGAACAGCAAAACCAAGGCATGCTGGTAGTTCCGGCTAATGTCGCTAGGTAACATTGCTCAAAAAATGGCGAACCCGTCGAGGATTTCTGATTAAAATTTCACCCCCCCCCCCCTCCCTCCGCATCGCACATTATAAAACCCCCCTACTCACAACTATCTAGAATCCATTGTCATCAACAAAAATTTCCTGGTGGTAACTTTAATTACTACTAATATTAACTCAAAACCAAAGCCTAAATTTAGGCGCAACACTTGAAAACAGCAAAATCATAATAAAAAAAAAAGCCTACATTTAGGTGCACCAAGAAAACAGCAAAACCGTAGTACCGGAGCATATTGCTGCTACGTGTGAGCACAAGGGAAAGAAAAACTGTGCCCCAGAGCATACATAGCGTAACTACTGCCGTGAATATTGCGACAACAAAATTTACCGCCAAGGCCCCTCAAATCTGCAAAGTACCGTTAATCGAAATAAAATATAACCTATAATACCCATGCATACCTAATTACCAAGGTGAATTCTTATTTTTTTTTATTGGGCTTACAGTTTCTGAGCCCCTGCGAATTATTGCAGCTCCTGATATTGTCGTTTTTTTTTTTTAATTTCCGTTAATCAGCTCGCATTTCCCCATTCTTTTTCATCCGCCTATCTTGTTCGCCCTGAGCTACCATTTTTTTTATACCACATACATTCTCCTTCTTTTCTCTATTCTCCCGTTATCCGGGAAAAACTCGAGAAAACCTACCGTGCTACATCCCTCAAAAACTACCCCTACAAAAAAGAAATTTCATTTTATTTCGACATTGGAAGGTAATAGACAGATGTACCTCAAATATGAAAAAAAGTCCAACCCTCTACAACAAAAAGTGATACCCTTATCGTTCCAGGACATTTACACTTTTTCAGATTTCTCACGTTTTCCTTAACATTCTAAAATATTTTCTCAGTGCTCTTATGTAAAACTGACAAAAATTTGATTTGAATAGCTCCTCTGCCGTAAACTACTATTCTTACAGAAAAATTGTATTCTGATAATCTTAAGCTATCTTCCGAACCGAAATAAAGTTTTTACACCTTTCCTAACAAAATTATTTAAAAAAAAATTACCTGAACCAAATGACTCCGATTCCTCAAACAAAAACTGTCAGCATAGTAATCATTGTATATGTCATGGTAATTGGTATGCCGTGGACTGAAGATATCGAATGTGGCTGTTTACAGATTCGCACTCCGGCTGCACATACACAAATGCAATTATTACTCAGTGGAGAGTTAGGCCTGAAACACAATTGGAGCTTTTCAGCCAGCTTGAGAATTGTTGACAATGTAAATCAATGTAGAAGAACACAATTGGAGCTTTAACTTTTTCGCCAGCTGGCTTGAGATTTGATCATATTGCAAATTTCTAGCCCAATTACTGCCAACTTGAGGGAATTTTTAATGTTGCCAACTGTGCGAATGTCGAATATCAGATGAGAATGTCTTCTGTTAACACATTTAAGATGTAAACAGCCACCAAAAATATTAAAATGAAAGACAACTTATAGAGTTAGTAAAATATAAACAGTTCCTGTGGGACATAAAAAAAAACCTCAGTATTATTCTTACATATAATTGGTACATCTCGAAACTATCCAAAAAATGGTGAAATTATCGTAATTTTAGAAAATCGGATGCATTAACTGTCGTTCCTCAATAAAAGTTCTCAACATAAACAAGTTAAAGTTGCAAATGTCAAAAACGCCAGTTGTGTTCAATTCGCCTATTTCAGTCAGCTTTAGCTTTAGAGTTTTGGATACACTGTACTATGAGAATTAGCATCATTGTATGAATTTGACTGTTAGAAATAACTTCTGGCTTCTTTTATAATGACAACACAGAAAAGATAAAATATACCTACTTATATAATTTCTTTAAACATTTCTAGAATAAAAGTAACAGAAACTTGGCTGAAGAAGGATAAAGAAATTATTTGCGAGTGACATTTTTACTTAATAGTAGTGTGAAATAAGTGTAAAATATTCTTTTGTGAACGATATTTTATGTAATAGAGACTCCGGAGTCTTAAATAACCGTAATGAAGTGCGCTGTGCTGTGCTGCAGGAACGAACAGAGTTATTGTCGTGGGAAAGCTTTCTTCAAGTAACTTTAATAGCTTTACTAGTTAATTATAGTGTTTCTAGCAAAATAAAAGTGACATATTTATAAAATTAAACAGCCATGGCAAAAAGTTAAACATTTTACCAATGCCGGTTTGTTTGTTTACAATTGAATTGTCATTGGTGGCTAAATTATGCCAGTCATACAAATTCAACGCCAAGAAATATTATCTGAAAATAAGGGGGAGCTAAAAATTTGTTTATTTTACATAGAAATTTGGATTATAAAAAATGTTCCCCTTCAGAATGTCAGGATTTCATTACTGCCATGACGAAACGAATACAAACACAGCACACTAATACATTTCGGCGAGTGGCTTAGGTTTTCAACCGATATGCCGTTTCCTTATTAGTTATTTATTCAATGATTAATGTACATAGCATAATATAATATCGCTACCATCATTACCATCATGACATACCTTGTGGATTTTAATCCGTTGTATATAAGAACACTTTAAGTAAATACTTTAAGTACACATTTAGCAGCTTAAAAGTGTTTTTCATATTTTGAAGAATGTTAGACAATAAAATAAAGACAAGATTTGTTTGTTTTTTTTTTTTCATTTAAAAAAACACCTTATGTGTTATTTTGGCGGCATGTGTATAAAATGACATACTCTGTGTCATTTTAGGCCGCTCATGTAATTTGAATAAAACGCAATAGTTGTTTGTAAAGCCATGACCACGGTCAAGAAATATAAACAATAATCGAAACGAAGAA
The DNA here is from genome assembly GCA_963930735.1 of Dioctria linearis. Classification (NCBI taxonomy): domain Eukaryota; kingdom Metazoa; phylum Arthropoda; class Insecta; order Diptera; family Asilidae; genus Dioctria; species Dioctria linearis. The sequence goes on along the minus strand of OZ005741.1, from coordinate 195,922,028 downwards.
TAATTAAAAACAAACAAAGTGAATTTGCAACGCAAGCAATTCCGCTATGCAAGCATAATTGTTGATTGAGAAAATATACACACCTGAGGTCATTGCTTTACCATGTCAACACATTGTGATTCATTCAGAAATTGTGTGATCAGAAATGCTGACACTGCAATATCTGATTTTTAATTTTATGTATTGCAATTCTGCAATAATTCCCCCTCTAGAATTAATAAGAAACAGTGATTCCGATGTTACCAATTAATATAAATAAAAATCAGACTTAAATTCAACTTGAAAGAGTGCTTTTATTTCTCAAGTAAACATCGGCATACTCTGCCATCCTTATCATTAGTATATTCTGCCTACAAACAGCGGCATACTCTGCCATACATTATAAAGCGGCACACTCTGCCTTTAAATACAAATAGCGGCATACTCTGCCATACATATTAATTTGGCATACTATGCCTTTAAATAAAATATCAACAGCGGGATACTCTGCCATAGGAGGAACTCTGGCATATTCTGCCATTTAATAACACCAATGGATATCTTACAAAACAGCGGCTTCTTAGCCATCCAATAATAAGTATGGCAGCGCTCTGACTCTTCAGAATTCCGATACAAACTATAACAATAAATAATCGTGGACAGTTTTACTTGTGACATCAAAGCAATTTTATTACATGTTCAAAAGAAATTTAGTTTATTTGTCAAAATAATCGAAAATATAGTTTTTTTTTAACTTCTTTATGCTTATATTATATTTCTTTTGTGTTACCCAACCTCTAAAAATAGCACAATTTCTAGATTCCATGAGTAAAATGATACAGGTATGTAATATTGCTCTTGGGCAAGATATGTCAATTTGTGCTTGGCCAGGGTATGTCATATTACCCAAAAGGCCACGAGTAAAATAACATAATTAAGAGTATAGTAATATTATTATTCATCACATATCTACGGATGACACATCAATTGCTTTTTTTAGAATAGGAGCAATCCGGCAAAAATAGCATATTTACTAAAATTAATACTTAATACCGAAAAAACGCAATACTAATTCTAGTAAAAAATACTTCAACAATCACTTTCTTTTCTTTTCTCCACCAATTCTATCCAAGATAGTTTTGGACACTACTATTCTTGTTGTGGGATACAAAACAACTGAAGAACACGACCAATACTATTAGGAATGCGTCGGACATTTAGATTTAGTGGAAGGGCCAATGTGTTGTTTTACCCGACTATGTCATTATAGACAGGGCCGGACTGGGTCTTCGACTTGCCCCGCGCAAGTTACCCCAAACCAGCCACATTAGATTTTCAAAAATGACTTTTCTAGGCAAACAACCCAGATTGTTAGGCTGATTTCCCACTGACCCCAGCACAAGCAGAGTAAGATTGATTTTTCTATTCGCACGTCTTTTTTACACTCAGTATACGTGTGGCCCGAATGGAACCTTTCGTTTTGAACCGAGCAACAGAAAGTTAAATTGTTTGCCAGTTGAAAAGAAGTCGTCTGGAAAACGAAATCCTACACATTTATATCAGTGCTTTCATAGTGAGCAAAACAAAACAGAAACACACTTTTCTTTACGTGTGATTGACACCGGTTAGAGATTCGTTTTGGCCCAACTTTCAATCATCATCAGTAGTAAATGCGAATTTTAATTAATATTTCTGTTTAGCTCCTACCTTTCACACTAGATAAAACAAAACTTTAATTTGTTGTCATTTTGTCTGGTGTTGCGTAGGGGGTGATTCTGATCTTTTGTCATACTTTAATGTCAAAAGATACGCCTAAATGAAATGAACTTTTCTACTGATTTTTTCGTGTTTTATTCAGCTCCTTGCATTACGTAAAATGAACTAAAAATTAAACTTCACATTACAAATTAAAAATATTATTTCGCATTTAAGCACTTGTATTGCTCTAATGAGGAGTAGAATATTCATTTATCACAATATAAAATTTTTGTCACAACCTCGGAAGCAGTTGACTAATTAATTTGTCGTACTTTTACGCGTATATTCTGACATTAGTTCATCAAAAATTCATTTTAGTTTATTTTGTGGTTAATAAAAAGGATAAATCCAAGTGAATATGGTGAATATAAAAGTACGACAAATTTTAGGTGAAATGTCGAAATATGTGACTAAAATATACGCCTAAGCTACACGAAAGAGATCAGAAAAACTCCCCTCGTCCTATGAATTGCAACCAAACAAATCTAGTCTCCTCCACGCATTTTTGTTTAGCTTTAGTTTTAGATTTAACACTATGTACTTTTTAGTACGATCAAAAGCAAAAGTTTATTGCATCCGAACCCCTTTTTGAGGCCAGCCATTCCCTTTAACTCCTAAACGAATTTGTCTATATATTTCTTTACTATTTTCGACACTCTCGTAGACCCACTTTTCATCATCACAGCGAGCTGAAATTTGGCACACAGGTTCACGTCGCGTGACAATTGAATCTATCAAAATTTGAACCGGACATTTCCATGGAAAACCCGGAAAATCGGGAAAAATCATTTGAAAATTTGGTACAAATTTGATTAGTGATAAATCCGTTTCAGGAAAAATGCAGAGTTTCCGATTTTTCCGAAAAAATTTCCGGAATTTTCCGACTTTTCCGGAAAATTTTCCGGTAAAAAAGTTTTCTAAATTATGCAGGATCAAGTTCCCTATCAACTGGCATCATTACTTTCTCTCCGACAATGGTGAAAAGTTGCAGAAAAAATCGAGGAAAATTCATGTAAAACGCTTTTCCGGAGTTTTTCCGACCAAGGAAGCGTTTGAGCGTTTTGCAACCTAAGACAAAGTTGTAGAGCGAAATGAGTTGCATAAAGTTACTTTTGTGGAAAACTCCATGGAAAAGCCGGAAAAACGGGAAAATCATCGGAAAAATTTTCATCGATATGATTAGTTATAAATCTGTTTCAGGAAAAATGCAGAATTTTCCAATTTAGTTAACGTGAAAAAGGCAGAAAATAAAATAAGTAAAAAACGAGTTTTCAAACAAAACTGAGGCCAAGCCGCATGAAAAAGTAGAAAATAAACTTTTCTTCACACACAGAGGTGGACTCAGATTTTATTCGCTGCCAATTACCGATATATTTCAGTATGATCAATCAGAGGTAATAAGTGATTTGATTCATGAACAGAAAGAATATTCAAGAGATATGTCCCAATCAAAATATCTGAGTCCACCTCTGTGTGTGAAGAAAAGTTTATTTTCTACTTTTTCATGCGGCTTGGCCTCAGTTTTGTTTGAAAACTCGTTTTTTACTTATTTCATAATTGTTAACTTTATTTTATTTTCATTATTTGTTGTCATAGCAGCTATAGTATTACTCACTCTTTGAATATTTCATGTGTTTACCTATTACGGTTCATGAGATACTGCGCACTAACATACAGGACCCCTCAAGTTAAAGTTAAAAATATTTAATTAATTGAATTGTTTCAAAAATATATTTATTTTTATATGTTTTTATTTATATAATTCAACTTCAAAAAATTATACAAAATATTTTTATTCCAAAACTTAACAAATAAAAATTTATTTCAATGATATTATTGTATGCATTTGATGTATGTATATAGGTTTTTCTCAGAATTTGAGTCTTGGGACCCCAACTTTGGGTGATCCAAAAACCTCGAAAAACACTTCCCAATCCACGAAGCAGACTCCCTCACGACCAATCAGAGCTCTAACTTAGTCCTTATGTAAAAGCACACTGGCATGTATAATATAGACTTACTACGTCCATAGAAGTACACTGCAGAAAATGGCCTCACTTCTACATAGCGTTCTCTTTCGGTCTGAGCACCAAGTACCAACTGAGCGAGAACTGTAAACAACAAATAAATAAGTGGGTTCGTCGAAATACATGTTTTTAAATTAATTATTTGGGTTAATTAGTGATAAAAAGTGTTTTACCAAAGGCAATATATTCATAGATACTCAACAGAAATTCGAAAGATTTATACCCGCATGAAATTACTTAACGAGCAGTCCATATTATTTATTCTAGTGTGCAAAACTGAGAAAAGTTTGGTTTGAATGACTCCTGCAGTTTCCATTAAAAAATGACTTTTTGTAAAACAAGTATACAAAAAATGACACATCACTCCTTAGAATATATAGCAAACAGGAATGTGATAAGCCAGATTTTGCGTAATGAATTTCTGGTTATGTTGGTAGTCCATGTTTTACATGTATTTACACGCCATCCCTATTCTAAGCAACTTGTCAATTTGCAAAAAGTAAACAAAGGTTTTGAGCGGACCAACTGTGGTAAAAAATTTTCTTTTCCGAATTTATTTTGAAATAATTCACATATTTAATTTATATAAAAGATAATTTAGATAGTGCACTTGCCTGAAACACGATTTCCCTAGTTTATAATCCGATTTATATTTTCAAGCACTGACCGAACACTTCATTTCTATTTTTTAATTAATAAGAAGGTTTTAACAGGTTCTAGTGGCACTATAAAACTTTGCACTAAATAAACTTCAGAGATAAATAGTTTTGAAAAGAATTAATTCAGTACTTTTGTTAAATTTCACAAAAGAATTTTAAATTGACTAAATCTGCTCACAAAACAAAAGCACAGTTGACAACTTGTCACACAACTTTGACAAATGTTCCTTCCTTCATCTCTCTTACTCATATGTATAATGTCCTGCTCTTGACAAATTATGCTCGTGTACACGAATTTTACACGATTCAACCATTCCTGTTTGCTATATTCTAATCATCACCCACACCGCTTAATGCGGATACCTTCCTAGTACCTCTCACTAAAGTACTACGGTGGCTAAACAAAGCAACTTAAGGCGCTGGATTTATTTTCAAGTCAAGTCAAGTCAAGTGTTCTTCACACGCGCGATTAACGAAATAAAACGAATTATGGCAAGATTATAACCGAACCGATATCCGGGATATTTGAAAATGTTTACGTACAGGCTTTAATTTTGGCCTGGATTTCACTTTTGTCTTTGATTCACTTTACACTTTAATTGTTCGATAATTATTAACTTAAGGTTACACGATGTCGAAATTAATACAGCCTGTTGCGCGACGGCAAGCTGTGTTCTTGTCTGTTATTTAATAATTTTGGGATTTAGGGAAGTTGGGTGGGAGTGGGAAGTTGCGGAATGTTAGAGATTTCTCTAACTAGTTTTGAGTAGAAGACTGGCGCTTCTTCCACATGAGAGAGATATCCCGAAAATCCAGAATGGTCCAGCGTTGATAGTCCCACGATGATCGAGATGCCATGATGGTGTCCTATCCAGATGGTGGCTTCCTGTACTAGTGAAGAAAGTAAATCTTTCGCCCAGGTAATAAATGTTTCTCGTTTCCGAGTTGATTAGGTGAAGAGGTGATAAGTAGTGGAAGTTTTCAACTTGAAGTTGCGTTGAAAGCTGGCTAATGAGGGGGTTAGAGTGTTGAGAGGTCTTCTCAAGTTGTTTGACAGCGAGAGAAAGGAGATAGTCTTCGATTGGTGTGATGTTTGCACTGTCATACAAAAAGGTGTTGGGAAAGTAGTGTCCGTCCGGTTCCCTTACACTCCTGTACAGGCCCTTAGGATCTTTCCTTCGAGGGTGCTGATTTGCTTCATATAGGATGGCGAAATGGTGTGCCAGATGGGGAAGCAATAGCAGATGATTGGCGGATGGGTTGTTTATTTATAAGCAGCTTTATATCTTTCGGGAGGCCGTTTCTCCTTCTTGATAATAGGGTTGAGTAGGGAGTAAGCGTAGTTTGCTTTCCTCATGGTTAGCTAGGCGTGATTGGCTAATTTCAACATTATTATTGGTGTTCTTTGAAGGCTGAAACTTTTCGTTATTGACTTCAATTTCGATGTTAGTAGTGAGCGTACCACCTCCCTATACTTTTACATTTCGTCCGATAGAGACAACTGCTACGAGGATCCACTCGCTGGTTTTCTGCAAGACGGTTCCCACCGCCGATAAGGAGTTCTTGAGGAGGGAGTAGGATAGACACGTCCCTGTCGCAAGCATTGGGAGGTAAAAATAAAAAAACTGAGTTGCCACCGAGTTGTGTTGTTGCAGGATGTTGGTTGGAAGGAGAGAGCTGGTGCTGTCTGTGGTAAGACAGTAGATGGATCCCTGTCGCAAGCATTGGGAGGTAAAAATAAAAAAAGCTGACTTGATACCGAGCTGTGTTGTTGCAGGATGTTGGTTGAAAGGAGAGAGCTGGTGCTGTCTGTGGTAAGGACGGTAGATGGGTCCCTGTCGCAAGCATTGGGGCAAAAATAAAAAAACCTGACTTGATACCGAGTTGTCTTGATGCCGGCTGTTGGTTGAAAGGAGACAGCTGGTGCTGTCTGTGGCAAGGACGGGAGATGGGTACTGTTTTGGAAAGGTCCAGTTGCTAGGATGGCTAAGCCTAGTGGTGCAAGCAGGCTTACGTACAAGCATAGTAAAGTTTTATAAAATTGCACTACCAGGCTAGTAGATAACTAAAGCACAAAATCTTGCACCGATATGTAGCAAGCATGCATGGTTTAAACCTGTATCGCTGTCTTCATATCTTCAGCGGTTATCGCGCCTCTTTTTTTCTATTCCGTTCATTTTTTCTTCCACTCCAAACAAGCTTTGATTAGTTAGTCACACTTCTTCAACGTCATTTTTCCATACGAGTTTTAAAACTTGAACTTGATCGCGATGCGGTCACGAGTTGTTGTTTCTTTATGCATAGAATTTTAAGTCTACCTGAATTGAAACTGCGAGACATGTGGGTGACTTTATTTCCGGAATATTTTTTGATGTAAAGAAAAAAGATTAAGGAAAGATCGCAAAGAGCAAGTTCTGATGCTGCTTATGCAAGGGTTCTTGATTCTTGTGGCGTTCAATACTGCTGGTGTATGATAAAGAGCTGCAAAACAAGAATAGATCGGCGGCAGTCAGTGAACTTGATGTTGTGAACGACACGAATGTGGGTGAAGGTGAGCTAAAAGAAACGGGTTGCTTGAGTAAAATAAAAAACCAATTCGGCTGAGATGCCTTTATTGAAGGTCTCGCTTTAATCTGTAATTCTTGCTTTCTGATTAAAGAAGTTCATGCTTGCCCAGTTATCACAGTTGATTCCATATATTCGTCGTCACTAACATAAACAGAAAAACAAAACCTGCTGTGAATGAATAACTGCAGCAGAGATACTGACAATGTTATTAATAAAACTAAAAGAAGTTTAAGACTTTTTTAATAAAGATTTTTGCAAAGCGTTTGTTTGTTAAGCATTATTAGTGGCATGAAAATAAAACCGAATTTTGTTATGTAAAACAGGTTGTGTATAAAAACGGTATGTGTAAGGGATCTTTCAAGAAAATAAAAGCAAATCTTTGTTATTAATAGTATTTATTTCAATTGTACATAGTTTACTACATAGTTTGTTTCAAAAGCTCTTCGTTAACGTAGACAAGCATAGGTTAGTGTCCTCGGCCCCCTCAGCCGTTTCCCCTAGGATTTGCTTATGACTCGTCTTTAAAGGTTGATAACACTGCACAATATGCAAAAGCTATCATTAAAAAGAAAACAAACGTTATTCACTCACGCTGCTTCAGACTTCGCTGGCAACGTAAACCCGATTTAGCACAAAACAAAAATTACAGAACAGCACGTCACATCTTTCTGCGAATATGTGTGCAATTACGCATTCACCTATTATGTGCTCCTGTTGCTTAGCTGCTACTGTTGCTTCGCATAATTTTTATATGAAATTCTGGATATTTGCATAATATCATTGATCTTGTCCAAATCACATTATCATATTTTCTTAACAAAATGACATCAATTTCCAAAGTAGGAAGGTAGCGTAAACAAAAAAGCATGACCTGCCACAATAACGAAAAAAAAAATGGGTCAGATTGCCAGTATGTAAACAAGGGCTAGTGCCGGTAAAAACAGGATGACGATCTGGTGAACATGAACTGAAAAAACATGAAATGTATGCCATTTTAATTTGAAATATTTTATTTTTGGATCATCTCTTGCAGATTATAAATAAATAGGTCAACATTAATTGAAAAAAATTTAAATAAATAATGCATACCTACTGCTCGCGTTTCAAAACGATTATCTTGAGATTAAAAGTCGGTTATCAAGATTTAATTCGCTTTCAGAAACGTTTTGTAGATTAAAAATAAAAACTCAGCTGTGATGAGGCCGCTTCTCTGTAAAAGCATGAAATAATCTGGAATAAGAGATGATTTGCTTTTGTTTAAAAGAGTATTTGCAAATTCTGTATGCATATATACATATCTGGAGAACTAAAAAGAATCAACCTATTAACTTTATATAAATTTTATTTAAATCATTGCTTCTATGATTTACATTTAAAATGATATCACCTACTTGTGACAATTCTGGTTTTATATCTAAAAACTGCCTACGGCGAAGCTCCATACAAACACGTGCCCAAGTTAATAAGCCTACGATTTAAAAAGATTATCTCGGGGTTAAAAGCCATCAATCTGGTTTTTAAATGAACTTTACTGCATTAATTATTTGTAATTGAAATTCATTGCATCAAAACTTAGATTTGCAATGCAATACAATCTAGAATAATTTAAGTGTACATAAGAAGTTCGACTTGATATAAAAAAATCTTCAGCTCATTTTGATTTCATTTCGTTTAGGTTTATGTCAACTGGGTTTGTGTCTGTCTCAAGGAACTTTTTTTTGTGACAAACTTTACCAATTTTTCAAAATTTTTACGATTACTACATTTTACTTTCATTTCGATTAGTTTAATTTGTTGTTTTCCTCTAGAGATAAGACTTATCTAAATTAATTGATAATGAGAAACATATGGGTGGGTGATTTTATTTCCTCAATATTTTTATGATAAATATAATATGTCTACTGGGTTTGCTTCTGCTTCATATCATTGTTTATTTTTAATGAATATTTGTTGCAAGAGAACTTTTTTGTTAGAACCATTTCCAGGTTTTTCAAAAATTTTACGATTATTTCATTTTGATTCCATTTCGTTTAGGTTTATGTCAACTGGGTTTGCTTCTGTTTCATGTCATTGTATATTTTTTAATGAATATCTGTCTCAAGGAACTTTTTTGTGAAAAACTTTTCCAGTTTTTCAAAATTTTTACGATTACTTCATTTTACTTTCATTTCGTTTAGTTTAATTTGTTGTTTTCTTCTAGAGATAAGACTTATCTAAATTAATTGATAATGAGAAACATATGGGTGATTTTATTTCCTCAATATTTTTATGATAAATATAATATGTCTACTGGGTTTGCTTCTGCTTCATATCATTGTTTATTTTTTAATGAATATTTGTCGCAAGAGAACTTTGTTGTTAGAACCATTTCCAATTTTTTTCAAATTTTTTACGATTATTTCAGTTTGATTTCATTTCGTTTAGGTTTATGTCAACTGGGTTTGCTTTTGTTTCATGTCATTGTATATTTTTCAATGAATATCTGTCTCAAGTAACTTTTTTGTGACAAACTTTTCCAGTTTTTCAAAATTTTTACGACTACTTCATTTTACTTTCATTTCGTTTAGTTTAATTTGTTGTTTTCCTCTAGAGATAAGACTTATCTAAATTAATTGATAATGAGAAACATATGGGTGGGTGATTTTATTTCCTCAATATTTTTATGATAAATATAATATGTCTACTGGGTTTGCTTCTGCTTCATATTATTGTTTATTTTTTAATGAATATTTATCGCAAGAGAACTTTTTTGTTAGAACCATTTCCAGGTTTTTCAAAAATTTTACGATTATTTCATTTTGATTTCATTTCCTTTAGATTAATTTGTTGTTTTCCTCTTGAAATAATACTTATCTACCTGAATTGTGAATGAGAAACAGGTGGATGCCTTTATGTTAAGAATATTTTTTTGATGCTTACTAACTACTTTTCTTAACGTAGAAGCATTATGCGGATTTCGAAATATTTCGCAATATGAGTTCAAATGACATCATCTGCGAGTTAGGTAGCACACATATATTTACATTTGTAGAAAATAGGCAACGTTCGACCCAAGATACAAATTTTGAGATATATCAAGGTAGCAAGATTATTAGAATTTTCCTTAAGTTGACAAAATTTCCAAAGCATTTTTAAATCTTTCTCTACCAAAAATTAAGGAAATATATAAATATAATTCGAGATTGATGAAAGAAAATTTTCATTCATAAAATTCCTAACGATTTGCTACCCAATTATAAAAATTCTCAACACCGATATATTTCTTTTAAGCGCTTTATTCAGGATTTTTCTTTTTCGAGGGGTATCCCATTCACATCAAGAACGGAATTGTTGTACATAAAACTTTAATGTCCAAAATTTCTGTGCGTTAGATTAAAATTCTAGTTCCTTACAATTAATATTTAAAATATTCATGCGCGTGGGTGTGGGTAATTAATATAAAAATTATAAGCATGCTAATATAAAAATATGCACAACATAACAGCTACCTACCAATTGAATATCAAATAAAAACTGGGTGTTAAACAAATAAATGCAAAATTTGATGAAGTAAAACCTGGAAAAAAATTAAATATAAATGCCTTAAAAAATTATATATTGCTTTTTTGTTGTAAATCAGTTAGTAGAAACTCTTATGTTTTCAGTATTTCCAAGAAAAAATTGTAATATTTCCCAAAAAGCAGTTTACAATATTGAAATTTCTTATTTCGGAAAAATCGTGAAATAACTAAGCCGTTTTCCAAATATTATATGTATTTGGAAAAACTTATGACTGCTTGTTGGTAAATTTTTAAAATATCTGTCCGTATATCTCATTATATGTTCCACATTATTACACATAAATTACCCATCAATTCTTAAACAAACTTGCAACAGCTTTTAAATATTTTGCAAAAACTCTGATTTGTAGAATTTTTATGTTAGCGTTGCAAAAATAATGTTTACTTATCTTTTTTCCAATGATTACAAAGTTGTTATAAGTAGGTATTATGCATAAAATATATTTTTTAAACAATTAAGACAAACATTGATTTATGTAATTGATCACATTTAGTCCAGATCCATAATACTGAAATGCCTCCAGGGTAGCGTTTCTTCTGAGTTAGGCTTCACAAACCGCTTGTTATCAAAGGGGTTAGGTGTTATATTTCTCTGATCAGTGCTGAAGAGTACATGATGATAAGATTTAATTCCATTCTGCTCGTGTGTCATTTCCATATTCTCAAACAAACATTTTAAACGTCAACTTTTGAAGATGAGAGTTTTTTTACAACGTTTGGAGCACGAATGTTGCTTTTGGCATCGGCTTTGACCTTAGACCAAATATTCTCAATGCGATTTAGCATTGCAGAATAGGGTTCTAGCCCCGCCACAATTTGATATTAACAAAAAAATTTATTTGTACTTTTCAGAGAGAGAAAAACATTTCTATGTTGTTAAATCTCCAGCTGGGTTTTTCAACAAGGAATATTTCTGTGTTTACTGTGATTGCTTATACGACAATAAATTTTATCATAAATGTGAAATGCGTTGCAAGAACTGCAAGTTTTCACACTTGGTACAAAAGTGCAGGGTAGACATATTATATTTATCATAAAAATATTGAGGAAATAAAATCACCCACCCATATGTTTCTCATTATCAATTAATTTAGATAAGTCTTATCTCTAGAGGAAAACAACAAATTAAACTAAACGAAATGAAAGTAAAATGAAGTAGTCGTAAAAATTTTGAAAAACTGGAAAAGTTTGTCACAAAAAAGTTCCTTGAGACAGATATTCATTGAAAAATATACAATGACATGAAACAAAAGCAAGCCCAGTTGACATAAACCTAAACGAAATGAAATCAAACTGAAATAATCGTAAAAAATTTGAAAAAAAATTGGAAATGGTTCTAACAAAAAAGTTCTCTTGCGACAAATATTCATTAAAAAATAAACAATGATATGAAGCAGAAGCAAACCCAGTAGACATATTATATTTGTCATAAAAATATTGAGGAAATAAAATCACCCATATGTTTCTCATTATCAATTAATTTAGATAAGTCTTATCTCTAGAGGAAAACAACAAATTAAACTAAACGAAATGAAAGTAAAATGAAGTAATCGTAAAAATTTTGAAAAACTGGAAAAGTTTGTCACAAAAAAGTTCCTTGAGACAGATATTCATTTATACAATGACATGAAACAGAAGCAAACCCAGTTGACATAAACCTAAACGAAATGGAATCAAAATGAAATAATCGTAAAATTTTTGAAAAACCTGGAAATGGTTCTAACAAAAAAGTTCTCTTGCAACAAATATTCATTAAAAATAAACAATGATATGAAGCAGAAGCAAACCCAGTAGACATATTATATTTATCATAAAAATATTGAGGAAATAAAATCACCCACCCATATGTTTCTCATTATCAATTAATTTAGATAAGTCTTATCTCTAGAGGAACACAACAAATTAAACTAATCAAAATGAAAGTAAAATGTAGTAATCGTAAAAATTTTGAAAAATTGGTAAAGTTTGTCACAAAAAAAAGTTCCTTGAGACAGACACAAACCCAGTTGACATAAACCTAAACGAAATGAAATCAAAATGAACTGAAGATTTTTTTATATCAAGTCGAACTTCTTATGTACACTTAAATTATTCTAGATTGCTTTGCATTGCAAATCTAAGTTTTGATGCAATGAATTTCAATTACAAATAATTAATGCAGTAAAGTTCATTTAAAAACCAGATTGATGGCTTTTAACCCCGAGATAATCTTTTTAAATCGTAGGCTTATTAACTTGGGCACGTGTTTGTATGGAGCTTCGCCGTAGGCAGTTTTTAGATATAAAACCAGAATTGTCACAAGTAGGTGATATCATTTTAAATGTAAATCATAGAAGCAATGATTTAAATAAAATTTATATAAAGTTAATAGGTTGATTCTTTTTAGTTCTCCAGATATGTATATATGCATACAGAATTTGCAAATACTCTTTTAAACAAAAGCAAATCATCTCTTATTCCAGATTATTTCATGCTTTTACAGAGAAGCGGCCTCATCACAGCTGAGTTTTTATTTTTAATCTACAAAACGTTTCTGAAAGCGAATTAAATCTTGATAACCGACTTTTAATCTCAAGATAATCGTTTTGAAACGCGAGCAGTAGGTATGCATTATTTATTTAAATTTTTTTCAATTAATGTTGACCTTTTTATTTATAATCTGCAAGAGATGATCCAAAAATAAAATATTTCAAATTAAAATGGCATACATTTCATGTTTTTTCAGTTCATGTTCACCAGATCGTCATCCTGTTTTTACCGGCACTAGCCCTTGTTTACATACTGGCAATCTGACCCATTTTTTTTCGTTATTGTGGCAGGTCATGCTTTTTTGTTTACGCTACCTTCCTACTTTGGAAATTGATGTCATTTTGTTAAGAAAATATGATAATGTGATTTGGACAAGATCAATGATATTATGCAAATATCCTGAATTTCATATAAAAATTATGCGAAGCAACAGTAGCAGCTAAGCAACAGGAGCACATAATAGGTGAATGCGTAATTGCACACATATTCGCAGAAAGATGTGACGTGCTGTTCTGTAATTTTTGTTTTGTGCTAAATCGGGTTTACGTTGCCAGCGAAGTCTGAAGCAGCGAGAGTGAATAACGTTTGTTTTCTTTTTAATGATAGCTTTTGCATATTGTGCAGTGTTATCAACCTTTAAAGACGAGTCATAAGCAAATCCTAGGGGAAACGGCTGAGGGGGCCGAGGACACTAACCTATGCTTGTCTACGTTAACGAAGAGCTTTTGAAACAAACTATGTAGTAAACTATGTACAATTGAAATAAATACTATTAATAACAAAGATTTGCTTTTATTTTCTTGAAAGATCCCTTACACATACCGTTTTTATACACAACCTGTTTTACATAACAAAATTCGGTTTTATTTTCATGCCACTAATAATGCTTAATAAACAAACGCTTTGCAAAAATCTTTATTAAAAAAGTCTTAAACTTCTTTTAGTTTTATAAATAACATTGTCAGTAACTCTGCTGCAGTTATTCATTCACAACAGGTTTTGTTTTTCTGTTTATGTTAGTGACGACGAATATATGGAATCAACTGTGATAACTGGGCAAGCATGAACTTCTTTAATCAGAAAGCAAGAATTACAGATTAAAGCGAGACCTTCAATAAAGGCATCTCAGCCGAATTGGTTTTTTATTTTACTCAAGCAACCCGTTTCTTTTAGCTCACCTTCACCCACATTCGTGTCGTTCTGAACATCAAGTTCACTGACTGCCGCCGATCTATTCTTGTTTTGCAGCTCTTTATCATACACCAGCAGTATTGAACGCCACAAGAATCAAGAACCCTTGCATAAGCAGCATCAGAACTTGCTCTTTGCGATCTTTCCTTAATCTTTTTTCCTTAACATCAAAAAATAGTCCGGAAATAAAGTCACCCACATGTCTCGCAGTTTCAATTCAGGTAGACTTAAAATTCTATGTATAAAGAAACAACAACTCGTGACCGCATCGCGGTCAAGTTCAAGTTTTAAAACTCGTATGGAAAAATGACGTTGAAGAAGTGTGACTAACTAATCAAAGCTTGTTTGGAGTGGAAGAAAAAATGAACGGAATAGAAAAAAAGAGGCGCGATAACCGCTGAAGATATGAAGACAGCGATACAGGTTTAAACCATGCATGCTTGCTACATATCGGTGCAAGATTTTGTGCTTTAGTTATCTGCTTGTCTGGTAGTGCAATTTCATAAAACTTTACTATGCTTGTACGTAAGCCGCCTATAGTACACCTGCTTGCACCCACTAGGCTCAGCCATCCTAGCAACTGGACCTTTCCAAAACAGTACCCATCTCCCGTCCTTGCCACAGACAGCACCAGCTCTCTTCTTTCAACCAACAGCCGGCATCAAGACAACTCGGTATCAAGTCAGCTTTTTTTATTTTTGCCCCCAATGCTTGCGACAGGGACCCATCTACCGTCCTTACCACAGACAGCACCAGCTCTCTCCTTTCAACCAACATCCTGCAACAACACAACTCGGTATCAAGTCAGCTTTTTTATTTTTACCTCCCAATGCTTGCGACAGGGATCCATCTACCGTCTTACCACAGACAGCACCAGCTCTCTCCTTCCAACCAACATCCTGCAACAACACAACTCGGTGGCAACTCAGCTTTTTTATTTTTACCTCCCAATGCTTGCGACAGGGACGTGTCTATCCTACTCCCTCCTCAAGAACTTCTTATCGGCGGTGGGAACCGTCTTGCAGAAAACCAGCGAGTGGGATCCTCGTAGCAGTTGTCTCTATCGGACGTAATGTAAAAGTATAGGGAGGTGGTACCCTTACTACTGATGTTGTTGGCTCGTGTGGCGTGGTTGGGTCTTCCCCTTGTGGAAAGGTTTCGGATGCAAATCATTTCAGATTTTTTAAGGTTAATTTTGAAGCCCCACTTTCTGTAGAACTCGTCAAGTTTGAGGACATGCCGCTCCACTTTGGTAGCAACGAAATTGGATGACATGGAGTGGGCGTACGTAAGGGAGTCATCAGCATAAGGTAGTGTGGTGGAATTTGAGTCGTTGGTAGGCTAGTCATAGGTGAAAAGATTGAAGAGAGTTGGTCCGAGGACTGAACCTTGGGGGACACCAGCACTGACTGATGTTGCCTGAGATTTGACATTCTCAATTTCTATGTAGAAATTCCGGGATGACAGAAAGCTATGTATAACCCGGGTGAGATAAGGCGGGAACTCGAGGTTTATGATTTTGAATATTAGCCCCTTTGTCCAGACTGAGTCAAAGGCTTTCTCTACATCAAGGAAGCAGCCCACTCTCTATTCTCTGTTGTTGAGGGCGTTTGTAGAATTAGAGAGGAATTTGAGCAAAGCGTAAAAGTGGAGTGTTGGGGCTTGAAGCCGAATTGGGTGTCCCGTCTGACATTTAGGTCAAGGCAGGTATTTTCTATGTGTTGGCGGACTATTTTTTCGAAAAGTTTGCCCAGGTTGGACAGAAGAGAGATAGGGCGGAACTCATTAAGGTTTTTCGAGTTTCCTTTTTTGGGAATTGGACCTATGCGTGCAGTTTTCCAGACATCAGGAAAGTAAGAATTATTGAGACAATTATTGAAGATAATTGTCAGAAATTCTATGGAGACAGGTGGGAGGTTTTTGATAACTTCGTTTGAAATGCTATCAGGGCCGGCGGACTTTTTACTTCTAATAGTCCTGATTAGGGCGAAAACGTGAGCAGGATTTGAAAAGATGCTTAAATCATCCGGATTTAAAGACGTGTTTGTGGAATTAAAGATTGTGGGGGAGGATCCTACAGCCTGTGCAGTGAAGTCATCAACGGTCGAGTCCACAGTGGTCCTAAAATTAGTATCGCTTAGAGAAGAGTTGTCTTTGAAAGTGGATTGGAAATATTCCGCGAAGGCGTTGCATTTTTCGTGGGGAAGGTTGTAAGCGTTCGAGCCACTTAAGATGGTTTTGGGGAGTTTTTCTTTCTTGTCGCAGATCCTATTTATATCCTGAAAGCAGTGTGGATCGGGTTAAATGCAGGCCGGTTTATTCCTAAACCCTTGATCGAGAAACATTTTCGTTTGTTCCTCAATAATTGGTGACAAGCAATAAATTTGCGATAACACGGTTCTGTAGGCTGAATTGTGGCTATTAAGGGTTCGGTGAAAAATACGGTTAAGTATTTTTCGAAGTTTCTGCCTAAATTTATATAATTTTTGCAGTTGAGGAGGAAGATTTTTGTATTTGTAGTGTTTGCTCGGCACTGCACTGGAAAAGAACGCGACATTTCCTTCAATGGCGTTGCTGAGGAAGTCTATGTGGAAGTCAATTTCCAAGTTCGACAGATTCCGTTGCGAGTCAGGGAGATTTCCTGTGAGGAATTGAGTGAGCCTGTCCTGAAATTGTTGCCAGTCAACGTCTTTGAGTGAGGTTGAGGCTTGGGGGTCTGAAGTCAAAATATTTAAGGAATCGCTGGGGGTGATTGAGAGTTCGACTGCCAAGTGATCAGATTCAGCCATATGCGCTGTACAAATGTAATTTGAGAATTGGGGAAGGAGATTAATAAGATTAGAGGTTACGATATAGAAGTCAAGAGTTGACCCAGATCGCGGAAAGGTCGGAGTATCCTGCGAGACGACGACGAAATCATGGGTAGAGTTAAAGAGAAGCCAGTCATGTACTGTCTTGCCTGACGGACTTACGACAGAGTCATTCCATAATGGATGCCTTGCGTTGTAAGTGAAATTGTCCGAGATGCGAGCAATGCTGTTCATGTTATTCTGGATATCAGCTGCTGTGGCGTGGCATCTATTATATACGGCAATTAAGAGAAAAGATTCGTTGTCACGAAGCTCTAACTTGACAGCAGTGCATTCTGTATTTGAAAGGTTACTTATTGTCACTTCTTCGAATTTAAGGTTTTCCTGAATGAGAAGGGCAGTGCCTAGGGTGGTCACAGATTTGTCCTGGCGAACGAAGTTGTAGTGTTCAATAGCTAACTTATGTCTCTCAGAGAGCAGAGTTTCAGAGAGGAACATAAACGTGGGTTTGTGCTCAATTACGACAGATTTAGTGCTGCACTTTTGCTGTGCTTCACCAGCGAATTGCAGTTAAGTGACATGTTTTTCAGCTTACTTAATTGCCTAGACATAGTCCAAATGCAAATTGTAGGTAAGCTGCTTATTTTTCCGAAATGGAAGAAAGCTTCCTGTATTGAGGAAGGAAATTATTGATTCTGCCCATAAGGGCGAAAAGGTCGCAGCCAAATAAAGACTTGGCTTCTCTGGTGCAGAAATCGTCAATTTCAGACACTCTTGGTTTTCTAGGAGCTGCCTTGGGGGCAGACCTAGGTGCTACGTGTGGCTTTGGAGCTGTGGGTTTAACAGAATTGTTATTATTAAACATGTTTTTAGAGATTACCTGGGCGAAATATTTACCTGGCTGCACGTAGTTCCTTGTGGCTTCCTTCACGAAGTCTTCACGTTGGCGACGCTCCTCGGTCTTCTTGACACGTTGTTGTACTACCTCCATGTGCTTGGGGCAACCTCTATAACTGGCTGGATGTCCTTCAGCTTTACAATTGACGCAGTATGGGGCACCGTCCTTCTCGTTCATCCGCTCGCATTGTCCTGGTAAGTGTACATTTTTACACTTCACGCATCTGTAGTCGACCGCGCATTTCCTCGCGACATGGCCGAAAGACTGGCATCGCTTGCACTGGGAGACTCCAGAAGCGCGGTATTTTTCCCAGTAAACGATCTGGTTCAGAAGGCGATTTGTGGCCATTATGAATTTGATATCGTAATTACCTCCGAAATTAATTACGAAGGAATTCGATTCCTTGCTCCTGGGCGTTTTAAAATGCGTCACAGAGTTAATTATGAATCCACGCAGTTTTTCCACAAGTGCTGCCTTCACATCCTCTACATGGTATGTATGCTGAAACCCTCTCAGCAGAAGTGTCATCGTCCTGTCACACTTAGGCGTAAACGTGTAACTCTGTACACCAATGTGCCTGATTATAGTGAACAGCGCCTTATGGTCGTCCTGGCTAATTGGCTTGATAATGCACTTGGTGCCCTTTGCAGTCTTGATGAAAAACTTTGGCCTTATTGCGAGCTTATCAAGCTCGCCATTGAATGCTTTAACATTCAAGTCATGACAGACGATCGGAGGAGGTCTCACTGCCTTTTCGGCGTGAGCCTTAGTAGCTTTGGGCTGTATCTCGATGTCCTTTCGATTGCCCAGAATTCGGAAGAAACCAGCCGTGTTTTCCACCCTAGGTGGTTGTTCCTCTAATCTTGATGGCTTCCTCTTGGCTGGAATTCCGGACGATTGAGGAGACGTCTCTGGGGTACTCTTTGCTCTTCGTTTGTTGTTTTCCACAACAGTGAAATTGGTCTCGTCCTCAGACGAAACCAAACTCGATGAAGATGACTCGGTTGAGTCATTGGACATTTCCACATCGCTGGTTATTTCTTCTGTTACTTCAGGCAGTGACGCGTTATTGTCGTCGAACAAATTTCTTGCTCCTTCCTGTATAGTGACTTCCGGGAGGCCTAGATTGTACTTATTGTACATCCGTTTTAGGCTGTTTTCAATAGCGGCCATGAGTGCTCTTTTTTCCGCTTCAAACCCGAGATTGGCTTCACTCATGATAACACGAGACAAGGTGTCCTTTATCACCGCAATATGTTTAATTATCACTCACTTATAATTGTATGTGTCTATATCACAATCACAACACTTAACACTTTTGATATTTTAATAGTATGTGTCTCTATCGCTTTACTATACACTAAGAATATATGTGTCTGTATTGTGAATTGCGCAATGTAAACTGCGTGAATTCCGTCTGCAAAAGGCAAAACTGTGTATGTGAATAATTAATTGCAAATTAAAAACTCTGATATGTTGTCACTTTGGCGATGAGCGAATGAATGTGGTGGAACGAACGAACGAGAACCAGTGATGAGGATTTTTTTTTTACTCAATTTATTTAGTAAGATGACCAACCCCCCCCCCCCCCCCCCCTCATTTCAATGTAAGATCTGCAACTGCCCGTTGGAATCCTCTGGGTACTGTAGCGAATTGCCCTTTCGCTACTTCAACTTCTTTCACATGTTTAATTCCGCATAATTCATATAGATGTTGTTTTTTTCCACACCAGCCCATTGTAGGTTTCTTGGTTTCGAAGTTCCACTTCTGAGCTAAACTAAAACGCTCCATAGTTCTTGCCTGTCGATCTCCCCCCCCCCCCCCCCTAATCTTCCCATATTCCTGAATGCTCAATTTCATGCCCTAAAAAGGCAACTTTATTCAAAATATTGGAAAAATTTCCATGACGTCAGGTCCCTCACTCTTCGATCCCAGTGGATGAAGTGAGAAGAATTCAAGTTTGAATTGTCGAAAACAAGAAGACGCTAGCGGTGATGGGTTGCGGGTGTTGGACATGGAGGAGGGTGAGAGTTTCGAAGGGGAAGGAGAAGGAGGAAACTGAAGTTTTTGTTTTTGAAGATTTTTTCTTGCGAAAAAAGCAGTCAGAGAGTATTGTGCGGAGGAATTTGTCGGTTTTGCGACAAGTTATCTAAAACAAAATTAATAAAGTTATCGAATTGTACTTTGTGTTAAAAAAATATTGCACAGAACTATTCATAAAGTTCTTGCAAATAATCTGAAAACAAAATTAAAAAAAGTTATAAAATCTTATTTTGTGTTAAAAATATTGCACAGAACTATTCATAAAGTTCTTGCAAATTATCGAAAACAAAAATTAATGAAAGTTATCGAATTTTTACTTTGTGTTAAAAATATTGCACAGAACTATTCATAAAGTTCTTGCAAAGTATCTGAAAATAAAATTAATAAAAGTTATCGAATTTTTACTTTGTGCTAAAAATATTGCACAGAACTATTCATAAAGTTCTTGCAAAGTATATGAAAACAAAATTAATAAAAGTTATAAAATCTTACTTTGTGTTAAAAATATTGCACAGAACTATTCATAAAGTTCTTGCAAAGTATATGAAAACAAAATTAATAAAAGTTATAAAATCTTACTTTGTGTTAAAATATTGCACAGAACTATTCATAAAGTTCCTGCAAATTATCTGAAAAAAAAATAATAAAAGTTATCGAATATTTACTTTGTGTTAAAAATATTGCACAAAACTATTCATAAAGATCTTGCAAATTATCTGAAAACAAAATTAATAAAAGTTATCGAATTTTTACTTTGTGTTAAAAATATTGCACAGAACTATTCATAAAGTTCCTGCAAAGTATCTGAAACAAAAATAATAAAAGTTATAAAATCTTATTTTGTGTTAAAAATATTGCACAGAACTATTCATAAAGTTCTTGCAAAGTATCTGAAAACAAAATTAATAAAAGTTATCGAATATTTACTTTGTGTTAAAAATATTGCACAAAACTATTCATAAAGATCTTGCAAATTATCTGAAAACAAAATTAATAAAAGTTATCGAATTTTTACTTTGTGTTAAAAATATTGCACAGAACTATTCATAAATTTCCTGCAAAGTAGCTGAAACAAAAATAATAAAAGTTATAAAATCTTATTTTGTGTTAAAAATATTGCACAGAACTATTCATAAAGTTCTTGCAAAGTATCTGAAATCAAAATTAATAAAAGTTATCGAATTTTTACTTTGTGTTAAAAATATTGCACAGAACTATTCATAAAGTTCTTGCAAATTATCTGAAAACAAAATTAATAAAAGTTATCGAATTTTTACTTTGTGTTAAAAATATTGCACAGAACTATTCATAAAGTTCTTGCAAATTATCGAAAACAAAAATTAATAAAAGTTATCGAATTTTTACTTTGCGTTAAAAATATTGCAAACTGTTCATAAAGTTCCTGCAAATTATCTGAAACAAAAATAATAAAAGTCATAAAATCTTATTTTGTGTTAAAAATATTGCATACTATTCATAAAGTTCTTGCAAATTATCTGAAAACAAAATTAATCAAAGTTATCGAATTTTACTTTGTGTTAAAAACATTGCACAGAACTATTCATAAAGTTCCTGCAAATTATCTGAAAACAAAATTAATAAAAGTTATAAAATCTTATTTTGTGTTAAAAATATTGCACAGAATTATTCATAAAGTTCTTGCAAATTATCTGAAAACAAAATTAATAACAGTTATCCAATTTTTACTTTGTGTTAAAAATATTGCACAGAATTATTCATAAAGTTCCTGCAAAGTATCTGAAACAAATATAATAAAAGTTATGAAATCTTATTTTGTGTTAAAAATATTGCACAGAACTATTCATAAAGTTCTTGCAAATTATCTGAAACAAAAATAATAAAAGTTATAAAATCTTATTTTGTGTTAAAAATATTGCACAGAACTATTCATAAGGTTCTTGCAAATTATCTGAAAACAAAATTAATAAAAGTTATCGAATTTTTACTTTGTGTTAAAAATATTGCACAGAACTATTCATAAAGTTCCTGCAAATTATCTGAAACAAAAATAATAAAAGTTATGAAATCTTATTTTGTGTTAAAAATATTGCACAGAACTATTCATAAAGTTCTTGCAAATTATCGAAAACTAAAATTAATAAATGTTATCGAATTTTTACTTTGTGCTAAAAATATTGCACAGAACTATTCATAAAGTTCTTGCAAATTATCTGAAAACAAAATTAATAAAAGTTATCGAATTTTTACTTTGTTCTAAAAATATTGCACAGAACTATTCATAAAGTTCTTGCAAATTATCTGAAACAAAAATAATAAAAGTTATAAAATCTTATTTTGTGTTAAAAATATTGCACAGAACTATTCATAAAGTTCTTGCAAAGTATCTGAAAACAAAATTAATAAAAGTTATCGAATTTTTAATTTGTGTTAAAAATATTGCACAGAACTATTCATAAAGTTCTTGCAAAGTATCTGAAAACAAAATTAATAAAAGTTATCGAATGTTTACTTTGTGTTAAAAATATTGCACAGAACTATTCATAAAGTTCTTGCAAATTATCTGAAAACAAAATTAATAAAAGTTATCGAATTTTTACTTCTCCTGCCAATTATCTGAAACAAAAATAATAAAAGTTATAAAATCTTATTTTGTGTTAAAAATATTGCACAGAACTATTCATAAAGTTCTTGCAAATTATCGAAAACAAAAATTAATAAGAGTTATCGAATTTTTACTTTGTGGTAAAATTATTGCACAGAACTATTCATAAAGTTCTTGCAAATTATCTGAAAACAAAATTAATAAAAGTTATCGAATTTTTACTTTGTTCTAAAAATATTGCACAGAACTATTCATAAAGTTCTTGCAAATTATCTGAAAACAAAATTAATAAAAGTTATCGAATTTTTACTTTGTGTTAAGAATATTGCACAGAACTATTCATAAAGATCCTGCAAATTATCTGAAACAAAAATAATGAAAGTTATAAAATCATAGTTTGTGTTAAAAATATTGCACTGAACTATTCATAAAGTTCCTGCAAAGTATCTGAAACAAAAATAATAAAAGTTATAAAATCTTATTTTGTGTTAAAAATATTGCACAGAACTATTCATAAAGTTCTTGCAAATTATCGAAAACAAAAATTAATAAAAGTTATCGAATTTTTACTTTGTGTTAAAAATATTGCACACAACTATTCACAAAGTTCTTGGAAAGTATCTGAAAACAAAATTAATAAAAGTTATCGAATTTTTACTTTGTGTTAAAAATATTGCACAGAACTATTCATAAAGTTCTTGCAAATTATTTGAAAACAAAATTAATAAAAGTTATCGAATTTTTACTTTGTGTTAAAAATATTGCACAGAACTATTCATAAAGATCCTGCAAAGTATCTGAAACAAAAATAATGAAAGTTATAAAATCAAATTTTGTGTTAAAAATATTGCACAGAACTATTCATAAAGTTCTTGCAAAGTATCTGAAAACAAAATTAATAAAAGTTATCGAATTTTTACTTTGTGTTAAAAATATTGCACAGAACTATTCATAAAGATCTTGCAAATTATCTGAAAACAAAATTAATAAAAGTTATCGAATTTTTACTTTGTGCTAAAAATATTGCACAGAACTATTCATAAAGATCTTGCAAATTATCTGAAAACAAAATTAATAAAAGTTATCGAATTTTTACTTTGTGTTAAAAATATTGCACAGAACTATTCATAAAGTTCTTGCAAATTATCTGAAAACAAAATTAATAAAAGTTATCGAATTTTTACTTTGTGTTAAGAATATTGCACAGAACTATTCATAAAGATCCTGCAAATTATCTGAAACAAAAATAATGAAAGTTATAAAATCATAGTTTGTGTTAAAAATATTGCACTGAACTATTCATAAAGTTCCTGCAAAGTATCTGAAACAACAATAATAAAAGTTATAAAATCTTATTTTGTGTTAAAAATATTGCACAGAACTATTCATAAAGTTCTTGCAAAGTATCTGAAAACAAAATTAATAAAAGTTATCGAATTTTTACTTTGTGTTAAAAATATTGCACAGAACTATTCATAAAGTTCTTGCAAATTATCTGAAAACAAAATTAATAAAAGTTATCGAATTTTTACTTTGTGTTAAAAATATTGCACAGAACTATTCATAAAGATCCTGCAAAGTATCTGAAACAAAAATAATAAAAGTTATAAAATCTTATTTTGTGTTAAAAATATTGCACAGAACTATTCATAAAGTTCTTGCAAAGTATCTGAAAACAAAATTAATAAAAGTTATCGAATTTTTACTTTGTGTTAAAAATATTGCACAGAACTATTCATAAAGTTCTTGCAAAGTATCTGAAAACAAAATTAATAAAAGTTATCGAATTTTTACTTTGTGCTAAAAATATTGCACAGAACTATTCATAAAGATCTTGCAAATTATCTGAAAACAAAATTAATAAAAGTTATCGAATTTTTACTTTGTGTTTAAAATATTGCACAGAACTATTCATAAAGTTCTTGCAAATTATCTGAAAACAAAATTAATAAAAGTTATCGAATTTTTACTTTGTGTTAAAAATATTGCACAGAACTATTCATAAAGATCCTGCAAAGTATCTGAAACAAAAATAATAAAAGTTATAAAATCTTATTTTGTGTTAAAAATATTGCACAGAACTATTCATAAAGTTCTTGCAAAGTATCTGAAAACAAAATTAATAAAAGTTATCGAATTTTTACTTTGTGTTAAAAATATTGCACAGAACTATTCATAAAGTTCTTGCAAATTACCTGAAAACAAAATTAATAAAAGTTATCGAATTTTTACTTTGTGTTAAAAATATTGCACAGAACTATTCATAAAGTTCTTGCAAATTATCTGAAAACAAAATTAATAAAAGTTATCGAATTTTTACTTTGCGTTAAAAATATTGCAAACTGTTCATAAAGTTCCTGCAAATTATCTGAAACAAAAATAATAAAAGTCATAAAATCTTATTTTGTGTTAAAAATATTGCATACTATTCATAAAGTTCTTGCAAATTATCTGAAAACAAAATTAATAAAAGTTATCGAATTTTTACTTTGTGTTAAAAATATTGCACAGAACTATTCATAAAGTTCCTGCAAATTATCTGAAAACAAAATTAATAAAAGTTATAAAATCTTATTTTGTGTTAAAAATATTGCACAGAATTATTCATAAAGTTCTTGCAAATTATCTGAAAACAAAATTAATAACAGTTATCCAATTTTTACTTTGTGTTAAAAATATTGCACAGAATTATTCATAAAGTTCCTGCAAAGTATCTGAAACAAATATAATAAAAGTTATGAAATCTTATTTTGTGTTAAAAATATTGCACAGAACTATTCATAAAGTTCTTGCAAATTATCTGAAACAAAAATAATAAAAGTTATAAAATCTTATTTTGTGTTAAAAATATTGCACAGAACTATTCATAAAGTTCTTGCAAATTATCTGAAAACAAAATTAATAAAAGTTATCGAATTTTTACTTTGTGTTAAAAATATTGCACAGAACTATTCATAAAGTTCCTGCAAATTATCTGAAACAAAAATAATAAAAGTTATGAAGTCTTATTTTGTGTTAAAAATATTGCACAGAACTATTCATAAAGTTCTTGCAAATTATCGAAAACTAAAATTAATAAATGTTATCGAATTTTTACTTTGTGTTAAAAATATTGCACATATTCATAAAGTTCTTGGAAAGTATCTGAAAACAAAACTAATAAAAGTTATCGAATTTTTAATTTGTGTTAAAAATATTGCACAGAACTATTCATAAAGTTCTTGCAAAGTATCTGAAAACAAAATTAATAAAAGTTATCGAATGTTTACTTTGTGTTAAAAATATTGCACAGAACTATTCATAAAGTTCTTGCAAATTATCTGAAAACAAAAATTAATAAGAGTTATCGAATTTTTACTTTGTGGTAAAATTATTGCACAGAACTATTCATAAAGTTCTTGCAAATTATCTGAAAACAAAATTAATAAAAGTTATCGAATTTTTACTTTGTGTTAAAAATATTGCACAGAATTATTCATAAAGTTCCTGCAAAGTATCTGAAACAAATATAATAAAAGTTATGAAATCTTATTTTGTGTTAAAAATATTGCACAGAACTATTCATAAAGTTCTTGCAAATTATCTGAAACAAAAATAATAAAAGTTATAAAATCTTATTTTGTGTTAAAAATATTGCACAGAACTATTCATAAAGTTCTTGCAAATTATCTGAAAACAAAATTAATAAAAGTTATCGAATTTTTACTTTGTGTTAAAAATATTGCACAGAACTATTCATAAAGTTCCTGCAAATTATCTGAAACAAAAATAATAAAAGTTATGAAATCTTATTTTGTGTTAAAAATATTGCACAGAACTATTCATAAAGTTCTTGCAAATTATCGAAAACTAAAATTAATAAATGTTATCGAATTTTTACTTTGTGTTAAAAATATTGCACATATTCATAAAGTTCTTGGAAAGTATCTGAAAACAAAATTAATAAAAGTTATCGAATTTTTAATTTGTGTTAAAAATATTGCACAGAACTATTCATAAAGTTCTTGCAAAGTATCTGAAAACAAAATTAATAAAAGTTATCGAATGTTTACTTTGTGTTAAAAATATTGCACAGAACTATTCATAAAGTTCTTGCAAATTATCTGAAAACAAAATTAATAAAAGTTATAAAATCTTATTTTGTGTTAAAAATATTGCACAGAATTATTCATAAAGTTCTTGCAAATTATCTGAAAACAAAATTAATAACAGTTATCCAATTTTTACTTTGTGTTAAAAATATTGCACAGAATTATTCATAAAGTTCCTGCAAAGTATCTGAAACAAATATAATAAAAGTTATGAAATCTTATTTTGTGTTAAAAATATTGCACAGAACTATTCATAAAGTTCTTGCAAATTATCTGAAACAAAAATAATAAAAGTTATAAAATCTTATTTTGTGTTAAAAATATTGCACAGAACTATTCATAAAGTTCTTGCAAATTATCTGAAAACAAAATTAATAAAAGTTATCGAATTTTTACTTTGTGTTAAAAATATTGCACAGAACTATTCATAAAGTTCCTGCAAATTATCTGAAACAAAAATAATAAAAGTTATGAAATCTTATTTTGTGTTAAAAATATTGCACAGAACTATTCATAAAGTTCTTGCAAATTATCGAAAACTAAAATTAATAAATGTTATCGAATTTTTACTTTGTGTTAAAAATATTGCACATATTCATAAAGTTCTTGGAAAGTATCTGAAAACAAAATTAATAAAAGTTATCGAATTTTTAATTTGTGTTAAAAATATTGCACAGAACTATTCATAAAGTTCTTGCAAAGTATCTGAAAACAAAATTAATAAAAGTTATCGAATGTTTACTTTGTGTTAAAAATATTGCACAGAACTATTCATAAAGTTCTTGCAAATTATCTGAAAACAAAATTAATAAAAGTTATCGAATTTTTACTTCTCCTGCCAATTATCTGAAACAAAAATAATAAAAGTTATAAAATCTTATTTTGTGTTAAAAATATTGCACAGAACTATTCATAAAGTTCTTGCAAATTATCGAAAACAAAAATTAATAAGAGTTATCGAATTTTTACTTTGTGGTAAAATTATTGCACAGAACTATTCATAAAGTTCTTGCAAATTATCTGAAAACAAAATTAATAAAAGTTATCGAATTTTTACTTTGTTCTAAAAATATTGCACAGAACTATTCATAAAGTTCTTGCAAATTATCTGAAAACAAAATTAATAAAAGTTATCGAATTTTTACTTTGTGTTAAGAATATTGCACAGAACTATTCATAAAGATCCTGCAAATTATCTGAAACAAAAATAATGAAAGTTATAAAATCATAGTTTGTGTTAAAAATATTGCACTGAACTATTCATAAAGTTCCTGCAAAGTATCTGAAACAAAAATAATAAAAGTTATAAAATCTTATTTTGTGTTAAAAATATTGCACAGAACTATTCATAAAGTTCTTGCAAATTATCGAAAACAAAAATTAATAAAAGTTATCGAATTTTTACTTTGTGTTAAAAATATTGCACACAACTATTCACAAAGTTCTTGGAAAGTATCTGAAAACAAAATTAATAAAAGTTATCGAATTTTTACTTTGTGTTAAAAATATTGCACAGAACTGTTCATAAAGTTCTTGCAAATTATTTGAAAACAAAATTAATAAAAGTTATCGAATTTTTACTTTGTGTTAAAAATATTGCACAGAACTATTCATAAAGATCCTGCAAAGTATCTGAAACAAAAATAATAAAAGTTATAAAATCATATTTTGTGTTAAAAATATTGCACAGAACTATTCATAAAGTTCTTGCAAAGTATCTGAAAACAAAATTAATAAAAGTTATCGAATTTTTACTTTGTGCTAAAAATATTGCACAGAACTATTCATAAAGATCTTGCAAATTATCTGAAAACAAAATTAATAAAAGTTATCGAATTTTTACTTTGTGTTAAAAATATTGCACAGAACTATTCATAAAGTTCTTGCAAATTATCTGAAAACAAAATTAATAAAAGTTATCGAATTTTTACTTTGTGTTAAAAATATTGCACAGAACTATTCATAAAGTTCCTGCAAAGTATCTGAAACAAAAATAATAAAAGTTATGAAATCTTATTTTGTGTTAAAGATATTGCACAGAACTATTCATAAAGTTCTTGCAAATTATCGAAAACAAAAATTAATAAAAGTTATCGAATTTTTACTTTGTGTTAAAAATATTGCACACAACTATTCACAAAGTTATTGGAAAGTATCTGAAAACAAAATTAATAAAAGTTATCGAATTTTTACTTTGTGTTAAAAATATTGCACAGAACTATTCATAAAGTTCTTGCAAATTATTTGAAAACAAAATTAATAAAAGTTATCGAATTTTTACTTTGTGTTAAAAATATTGCACAGAACTATTCATAAAGATCCTGCAAAGTATCTGAAACAAAAATAATAAAAGTTATAAAATCTTATTTTGTGTTAAAAATATTGCACAGAACTATTCATAAAGTTCTTGCAAAGTATCTGAAAACAAAATTAATAAAAGTTATCGAATTTTTACTTTGTGCTAAAAATATTGCACTGAACTATTCATAAAGATCTTGCAAATTATCTGAAAACAAAATTAATAAAAGTTATCGAATTTTTACTTTGTGTTAAAAATATTGCACAGAACTATTCATAAAGTTCTTGCAAATTATCTGAAAACAATATTAATAAAAGTTATCGAATTTTTACTTTGTGTTAAAAATATTGCACAGAACTATTCATAAAGATCCTGCAAAGTATCTGAAACAAAAATAATAAAAGTTATAAAATCTTATT
Organism: Dioctria linearis; assembly: GCA_963930735.1. Taxonomy (NCBI): domain Eukaryota; kingdom Metazoa; phylum Arthropoda; class Insecta; order Diptera; family Asilidae; genus Dioctria; species Dioctria linearis. The sequence continues at coordinate 195,892,613 of OZ005741.1, read as the reverse complement.
TTGTGTTAAAAATATTGCACAGAACTATTCATAAAGTTCTTGCAAAGTATCTGAAAACAAAATTAATAAAAGTTATCGAATTTTTACTTTGTGTTAAAAATATTGCACAGAACTATTCATAAAGTTCTTGCAAATTACCTGAAGACAAAATTAATAAAAGTTATCGAATTTTTACTTTGTGTTAAAAATATTGCACAGAACTATTCATAAAGTTCTTGCAAATTATCGAAAACAAAAATTAATAAAAGTTATCGAATTTTTACTTTGCGTTAAAAATATTGCAAACTGTTCATAAAGTTCCTGCAAATTATCTGAAACAAAAATAATAAAAGTCATAAAATCTTATTTTGTGTTAAAAATATTGCAAACTATTCATAAAGTTCTTGCAAATTATCTGAAAACAAAATTAATAAAAGTTATCGAATTTTTACTTTGTGTTAAAAATATTGCACAGAACTATTCATAAAGTTCCTGCAAATTATCTGAAAACAAAATTAATAAAAGTTATAAAATCTTATTTTGTGTTAAAAATATTGCACAGAATTATTCATAAAGTTCTTGCAAATTATCTGAAAACAAAATTAATAACAGTTATCCAATTTTTACTTTGTGTTAAAAATATTGCACAGAATTATTCATAAAGTTCCTGCAAAGTATCTGAAACAAATATAATAAAAGTTATGAAATCTTATTTTGTGTTAAAAATATTGCACAGAACTATTCATAAAGTTCTTGCAAATTATCTGAAACAAAAATAATAAAAGTTATAAAATCTTATTTTGTGTTAAAAATATTTCACAGAACTATTCATAAAGTTCTTGCAAATTATCTGAAAACAAAATTAATAAAAGTTATCGAATTTTTACTTTGTGTTAAAAATATTGCACAGAACTATTCATAAAGTTCCTGCAAATTATCTGAAACAAAAATAATAAAAGTTATGAAATCTTATTTTGTGTTAAAAATATTGCACAGAACTATTCATAAAGTTCTTGCAAATTATCGAAAACTAAAATTAATAAATGTTATCGAATTTTTACTTTGTGTTAAAAATATTGCACATATTCATAAAGTTCTTGGAAAGTATCTGAAAACAAAATTAATAAAAGTAATCGAATTTTTAATTTGTGCTAAAAATATTGCACAGAACTATTCATAAAGTTCTTGCAAAGTATCTGAAAACAAAATTAATAAAAGTTATCGAATGTTTACTTTGTGTTAAAAATATTGCACAGAACTATTCATAAAGTTCTTGCAAATTATCTGAAAACAAAATTAATAAAAGTTATCGAATTTTTACTTCTCCTGCCAATTATCTGAAACAAAAATAATAAAAGTTATAAAATCTTATTTTGTGTTAAAAGTATTGCACAGAACTATTCATAAAGTTCTTGCAAATTATCGAAAACAAAAATTAATAAGAGTTATCGAATTTTTACTTTGTGGTAAAATTATTGCACAGAACTATTCATAAAGTTCTTGCAAATTATCTGAAAACAAAATTAATAAAAGTTATCGAATTTTTACTCTGTTCTAAATATATTGCACAGAACTATTCATAAAGTTCTTGCAAATTATCTGAAAACAAAATTAATAAAAGTTATCGAATTTTTACTTTGTGTTAAGAATATTGCACAGAACTATTCATAAAGATCCTGCAAATTATCTGAAACAAAAATAATGAAAGTTATAAAATCATAGTTTGTGTTAAAAATATTGCACTGAACTATTCATAAAGTTCTTGCAAATTATCGAAAACAAAAATTAATAAAAGTCATCGAATTTTTACTTTGTGTTAAAAATATTGCACAGAACTATTCATAAAGTTCCTGCAAAGTATCTGAAACAAAAATAATAAAAGTTATGAAATCTTATTTTGTGTTTAAAATATTGCACTGAACTATTCATAAAGTTCTTGCAAATTATCGAAAACAAAAATTAATAAAAGTTATCGAATTTTTACTTTGTGTTAAAAATATTGCACAGAACTATTCATAAAGTTCTTGCAAATTATCTGAAAACAAAATTAATAAAAGTTATCGAATTTTTACTTTGTTCTAAAAATATTGCACAGAACTATTCATAAAGTTCTTGCAAATTATCTGAAAACAAAATTAATAAAAGTTATCGAATTTTTACTTTGTGTTAAGAATATTGCACAGAACTATTCATAAACATCCTGCAAATTATCTGAAACAAAAATAATAAAAGTAATAAAATCATAGTTTGTGTTAAAAATATTGCACTGAACTATTCATAAAGTTCTTGCAAATTATCTGAAAACAAAATTAATAAAAGTTATCGAATTTTTACTTTGTGTTAAGAATATTGCACAGAACTATTCATAAAGATCCTGCAAATTATCTGAAACAAAAATAATAAAAGTAATAAAATCATAGTTTGTGTTAAAAATATTGCACTGAACTATTCATAAAGTTCTTGCAAATTATCTGAAAACAAAATTAATAAAAGCTATCGAATTTTTACTTTGTGTTAAAAATATTGCACAGAACTATTCATAAAGATCCTGCAAAGTATCTGAAACAAAAATAATAAAAGTTATAAAATCTTATTTTGTGTTAAAAATATTGCACAGAACTATTCATAAAGTTCTTGCAAAGTATCTGAAAACAAAATTAATAAAAGTTATCGAATTTTTACTTTAAAAGTTATCGAATTTTTACTTTGTGTTAAAAATATTGCACAGAACTATTCATAAAGTTCTTGCAAATTATCTGAAAACAAACTTAATAACAGTTATCGAATTTTTACTTTGTGTTAAAAATATTGCACAGAATTATTCATAAAGTTCCTGCAAAGTATCTGAAACAAATATAATAAAAGTTATGAAATCTTATTTTGTGTTAAAAATATTGCACAGAACTATTCATAAAGTTCTTGCAAATTATCTGAAACAAAAATAATAAAAGTTATAAAATCTTATTTTGTGTTAAGAATATTGCACAGAACTATTCATAAAGTTCTTGCAAATTATCTGAAAACAAAATTAATAAAAGTTATCGAATTTTTACTTTGTGTTAAAAATATTGCACAGAACTATTCATAAAGTTCCTGCAAATTATCTGAAACAAAAATAATAAAAGTTATGAAATCTTATTTTGTGTTAAAAATATTGCACAGAACTATTCATAAAGTTCTTGCAAATTATCGAAAACTAAAATTAATAAATGTTATCGAATTTTTACTTTGTGTTAAAAATATTGCACATATTCATAAAGTTCTTGGAAAGTATCTGAAAACAAAATTAATAAAAGTTATCGAATTTTTAATTTGTGTTAAAAATATTGCACAGAACTATTCATAAGGCTCTTGCGAATTATCTGAAAACAAAATTAATAAAAGTTATCGAATTTTTACTTCTCTTCATAAAGTTCTTGCAAATTATCGAAAACAAAAATTAATAAAAGTTATCGAATTTTTACTTTGTGTTAAAAATATTGCACAGAACTATTCATAAAGTTCTTGCAAATTATTTGAAAACAAAATTAATAAAAGTTATCGAATTTTTACTTTGTTCTAAAAATATTGCACAGAACTATTCATAAAGTTCTTGCAAATTATCTGAAAACAAAATTAATAAAAGTTATCGAATTTTTACTTTGTTCTAAAAATATTGCACAGAAATATTCATAAAGTTCTTGCAAATTATCTGAAAACAAAATTAATAAAAGTTATCGAATTTTTACTTTGTGTTAAGAATATTGCACAGAACTATTCATAAAGATCCTGCAAATTATCTGAAACAAAAATAATGAAAGTTATAAAATCATAGTTTGTGTTAAAAATATTGCACTGAACTATTCATAAAGTTCTTGCAAATTATCGAAAACAAAAATTAATAAAAGTCATCGAATTTTTACTTTGTGTTAAAAATATTGCACAGAACTATTCATAAAGTTCCTGCAAAGTATCTGAAACAAAAATAATAAAAGTTATGAAATCTTATTTTGTCTTAAAAATATTGCACTGAACTATTCATAAAGTTCTTGCAAATTATCGAAAACAAAAATTAATAAAAGTTATCGAATTTTTACTTTGTGTTAAAAATATTGCACAGAACTATTCATAAAGTTCTTGCAAATTATCTGAAAACAAAATTAACAAAAGTTATCGAATTTTTACTTTGTTCTAAAAATATTGCACAGAACTATTCATAAAGTTCTTGCAAATTATCTGAAAACAAAATTAATAAAAGTTATCGAATTTTTACTTTGTGTTAAGAATATTGCAAAGAACTATTCATAAAGATCCTGCAAATTATCTGAAACAAAAATAATGAAAGTTATAAAATCATAGTTTGTGTTAAAAATATTGCACTGAACTATTCATAAAGTTCTTGCAAATTATCGAAAACAAAAATTAATAAAAGTCATCGAATTTTTACTTTGTGTTAAAAATATTGCACAGAACTATTCATAAAGTTCCTGCAAAGTATCTGAAACAAAAATAATAAAAGTTATGAAATCTTATTTTGTGTTAAAAATATTGCACTGAACTATTCATAAAGTTCTTGCAAATTATCGAAAACAAACATTAATAAAAGTTATCGAATTTTTACTTTGTGTTAAAAATATTGCACAGAACTATTCATAAAGTTCTTGCAAATTATCTGAAAACAAAATTAATAAAAGTTATCGAATTTTTACTTTGTTCTAAAAATATTGCACAGAACTATTCATAAAGTTCTTGCAAATTATCTGAAAACAAAATTAATAAAAGTTATCGAATTTTTACTTTGTGTTAAGAATATTGCACAGAACTATTCATAAAGATCCTGCAAATTATCTGAAACAAAAATAATAAAACTAATAAAATCATAGTTTGTGTTAAAAATATTGCACTGAACTATTCATAAAGTTCTTGCAAATTATCTGAAAACAAAATTAATAAAAGTTATCGAATTTTTACTTTGTGTTAAGAATATTGCACAGAACTATTCATAAAGATCCTGCAAATTGTCTGAAACAAAAATAATAAAAGTTATAAAATCATAGTTTGTGCTAAAAATATTGCACTGAACTATTCATAAAGTTCTTGCAAATTATGTGAAAACAAAATTAATAAAAGTTATCGAATTTTTACTTTGTGTTAAAAATATTGCACAGAACTATTCATAAAGTTCCTGCAAAGTATCTGAAACAAAAATAATAAAAGTTATGAAAACTTATTTTGTGTTAAAAATATTGCACAGAACTATTCATAAAGTTCTTGCAAATTATCGAAAACTAAAATTAATAAAAGTTATCGAATTTTTACTTTGTGTTAAAAATATTGCACAGAACTATTCATAAAGTTCTTGCAAATTATCTGAAAACAAAATTAATAAAAGTTATCGAATTTTTACTTTGCGTTAAAAATATTGCAAACTATTCATAAAGATCCTGCAAATTATCTGAAACAAAAATAATAAAAGTTATAAAATATTATTTTGTGTTAAAAATATTGCACAGAACTATTCCTAAAGTTCTTGCAAATTATCTGAAAACAAAATTAATAAAAGTTATCGAATTTTTACTTTGCGTTAAAAATATTGCAAACTATTCATAAAGTTCCTGCAAATTATCTGAAACAAAAATAATAAAAGTTATAAAATCATATTTTGTGTTAAAAATATTTCACAGAACTATTCATAAAGTTCTTGCAATTTATCGAAAACAAAAATTAATAAAAGTTATCGAATTTTTACTTTGTGTTAAAATTATTCCACAGAACTATTCATAAAGTTCTCGCAAAGTATCTAAAAACAAAATTAATAAAAGTTATCGAGTTTTTACTTTGTGTTAAAATTATTGCACAGAACTATTCATAAAGTTCTTGCAAAGTATCTGAAAACAAAATTAATAAAAGTTATCGAATTTTTACTTTGTGTTAAAAATATTGCAAAGAACTATTCATAAAGTTCCTGCAAATTATCTGAAAAAAAAATAATAAAAGTTATAAAATCTTATTTTGTGTTAAAAATATTGCACAGAACTATTCATGAAGTTCCTGCAAATTAACTGAAAAAAAAATAATAAAAGTTATAAAAGCTTATTTTGTGTTAAAAATATTGCACAGAACTATTCATAAAGTTCTTGCAAATTATCGAAAACAAAAATTAATAAAAGTTATTGCATTTTTATTTTGTGTTAAAAATATTGCAAAGAACTATGCATAAAGTTCCTGCAAATTATCGAAAACAAAAATTAATAAAAGTTATCGAATTTTTACTTTGTGTTAAAATTATTGCACAGAACTATTCATAAAGTTCTCGCAAAGTATCTGAAAACAAAATTAATAAAAGTTATCGAATTTTTAATTTGTGTTAAAAATATTGCACAGAACTATTCATGAAGTTCTTGCAAAGTATCTGAAAACAAAATTAATAAAAGTTATCGAATGTTTACTCTGTGTTAAAAATATTGCACAGAACTATTCATAAAGTTCTTGCAAATTATCTGAAAACAAAATTAATAAAAGTTATCGAATTTTTACTTCTCCTGCAAATTATCTGAAACAAAAATAATAAAAGTTATAAAATCTTATTTTGTGTTAAAAATATTGCACAGAACTATTCATAAAGTTCTTGCAAATTATCGAAAACAAAAATTAATAAAAGTTATCGAATTTTTACTTTGTGTTAAAATTATTGCACAGAACTATTCATAAAGATCTTGCAAATTATCTGAAAACAAAATTAATAAAAGTTATCGAATTTTTACTTTGTTTTAAAAATATTGCACAGAACTATTCATAAAGTTCTTGCAAATTGTCTGAAAACAAAATTAATAAAAGCTATCGAATTTTTACTTTGTGTTAAGAATATTGCACAGAACTATTCATAAAGATCCTGCAAATTATCTGAAACAAAAATAATAAAAGTTATAAAATCATAGTTTGTGTTAAAAATATTGCACAGAACTATTCATAAAGTTCTTGCAAATTATCGAAAACAAAAATTAATAAAAGTTATCGAATTTTTACTTTGTGTTAAAAATATTGCATACAACTTTTCATAAAATTCTTGCAAAGTATCTGAAAACAAAATTAATAAAAGTTATCGAATATTTACTTTGTGTTAAAAATATTGCACAGAACTATTCATAAGGTTCTTGCAAATTATCGAAAACTAAAATTAAAAAAAGTTATCGTATTTTTACTTTGTGTTAAAAATATTGCACAGAACTATTCATAAAGTTCTTGCAAATTATCTGAAAACAAAATTAATAAAAGTTATCGAATTTTTACTTTGCGTTAAAAATATTGCAAACTATTCATAAAGTTCCTGCAAATTATCTGAAAACAAAATTAATAAAAGTTATCGAATTTTTACTTTGTGTTAAAAATATTGCACAGAACTATTCATAAAGTTCCTGCAAATTATCTCAAACAAAAATAATATAATTTATAAAACCTTATTTTGTGTTAAAAATATTGCACAGAACTATTCATAAAGTTCTTGCAAATTATCTGAAAACAAAATTAATAAAAGTTATCGAATTTTTACTTTGTGTTAAAAATATTGCACAGAACTATTCATAAAGTTCCTGCAAATTATCTGAAACAAAAATAATAAAAGTTATAAAATCTTATTTTGTGTTAAAAATATTGCACTGAACTATTCATAAAGTTCTTGCAAATTATCTGAAAACAAAATTAATAAAAGTTATCGAATTTTTACTTTGCGTTAAAAATATTGCAAACTATTCATAAAGTTCCTGCAAATTATCTGAAACAAAAATAATAAAAGTTATAAAATCTTATTTTGTGTTAAAAATATTGCACAGAACTATTCATAAAGTTCTTGCAAATTATCTGAAAACAAAATTAATAAAAGTTATCGAATTTTTACTTTGTGTTAAAAATATTGCACAGAACTATTCATAAAGTTCCTGCAAATTATCTGAAACAAAAATAATAAAAGTTATAAAATCATAGTTTGTGTTAAAAATATTGCACAGAACTATTCATAAAGTTCTTGCAAATTATCGAAAACAAAAATCAATAAAAGTTATCGAGTTTTTACTTTGTGTTAAAATTATTGCACAGAACTATTCATAAAGTTCTCGGAAAGTATCTGAAAACAAAATTAATAAAAGTTATCGAATTTTTACTTTGTGTTAAAATTATTGCACAGAACTATTCATAAAGTTCTTGCAAAGTATCTGAAAACAAAATTAATAAAAGTTATCGAATTTTTACTTTGTGTTAAAAATATTGCAAAGAACTATTCATAAAGTTCCTGCAAATTATCTGAAAAAAAAAATAATAAAAGTTATAAAATCTTATTTTGTGTTCAAAATATTGCACAGAACTATTCATGAAGTTCCTGCAAATTATCTGAAAAAAAATAATAAAAGTTATAAAATCCTATTTTGTGTTAAAAATATTGCACAGAACTATTCATAAAGTTCTTGCAAATTATCGAAAACAAAAATTTATAAAAGTTATCGAATTTTTACTTTGTGTTAAAAATATTGCAAAGAACTATTCATAAAGTTCCTTCAAATTATCTGAAAAAAAAATAATAAAAGTTATAAAATCTTATTTTGTGTTAAAAATATTGCAGAGAACTATTCATAAAGTTCTTGCAAATTATCGAAAACAAAAATTAATAAAAGTTATCGAATTTTTACTTTGTGTTAAAAATATTGCCCAGAACTATTCATAAAGTTCCTGCAAATTATCTGAAACAAAAATAATAAAAGTTATCGAATTTTTACTTTGTGTTAAAAATATTGCAAAGAACTATTCATAAAGTTCCTGCATATTATCTGAAACAAAAATAATAAAAGTTATAAAATCATAGTTTGTGTTAAAAATATTGCGCAGAACTATTCATAAAGTTCTTGAAAATTATCGAAAACAAAAATTAATAAAAGTTATCGAATTTTTACTTTGTGTTAAAATTATTGCACAGAACTATTCATAAAGTTCTTGCAAAGTATCTGAAAACAAAATTAATAAAAGTTATCGAATTTTTACTTTGTGCTAAAAATATTGCACAGAACTATTCATAAAGTTCTTGCAAATTATCGAAAACAAAAATTAATAAAAGTTATCGAATTTTTACTTTGTGTTAAAAATATTGCACAGAAGTATTCATAAAGTTCCTGCAAATAATCTGAAACAAAAATAATAAAAGTTATAAAATCATAGTTTGTGTTAAAAATATTGCACAGAACTATTCATAAAGTTCTTGCAAATTATCGAAAACAGAAATTAATAAAAGTTATCGAATTTTTACTTTGTGTTAAAAATATTGCACAGAACTATTCATAAAGTTCCTGCAAAGTATCTGAAACAAAAATAATAAAAGTTATAAAATCATAGTTTGTGTTAAAAATATTGCACAGAACTATTCATAAAGTTCTTGCAAATTATCTGAAAACAAAATTAATAAAAGTTATCGAATTTTTACTTTGCGTTAAAAATATTGCAAACTATTCATAAAGTTCCTGCAAATTATCTGAAAACAAGATTAATAAAAGTTATCGAATTTTTACTTTGTGTTAAAAATATTGCACAGAACTATTCATAAAGTTCCTGCAAATTATCTCAAACAAAAATAATATAATTTATAAAACCTTATTTTGTGTTAAAAATATTGCACAGAACTATTCATAAAGTTCTTGCAAATTATCTGAAAACAAAATTAATAAAAGTTATCGAATTTTTACTTTGTGTTAAAAATATTGCACAGAACTATTCATAAAGTTCCTGCAAATTATCTGAAACAAAAATAATAAAAGTTATAAAATCTTATTTTGTGTTAAAAATATTGCACTGAACTATTCATAAAGTTCTTGCAAATTATCTGAAAACAAAATTAATAAAAGTTATCGAATTTTTACTTTGCGTTAAAAATATTGCAAACTATTCATAAAGTTCCTGCAAATTATCTGAAACAAAAATAATAAAAGTTATAAAATCTTATTTTGTGTTAAAAATATTGCACAGAACTATTCATAAAGTTCTTGCAAATTATCTGAAAACAAAATTAATAAAAGTTATCGAATTTTTACTTTGTGTTAAAAATATTGCACAGAACTATTCATAAAGTTCCTGCAAATTATCTGAAACAAAAATAATAAAAGTTATAAAATCATAGTTTGTGTTAAAAATATTGCACAGAACTATTCATAAAGTTCTTGCAAATTATCGAAAACAAAAATTAATAAAAGTTATCGAGTTTTTACTTTGTGTTAAAATTATTGCACAGAACTATTCATAAAGTTCTCGGAAAGTATCTGAAAACAAAATTAATAAAAGTTATCGAATTTTTACTTTGTGTTAAAATTATTGCACAGAACTATTCATAAAGTTCTTGCAAAGTATCTGAAAACAAAATTAATAAAAGTTATCGAATTTTTACTTTGTGTTAAAAATATTGCAAAGAACTATTCATAAAGTTCCTGCAAATTATCTGAAAAAAAAATAATAAAAGTTATAAAATCTTATTTTGTGTTCAAAATATTGCACAGAACTATTCATGAAGTTCCTGCAAATTATCTGAAAAAAAATAATAAAAGTTATAAAATCCTATTTTGTGTTAAAAATATTGCACAGAACTATTCATAAAGTTCTTGCAAATTATCGAAAACTAAAATTTATAAAAGTTATCGAATTTTTACTTTGTGTTAAAAATATTGCAAAGAACTATTCATAAAGTTCCTGCAAATTATCTGAAAAAAAAATAATAAAAGTTATAAAATCTTATTTTGTGTTAAAAATATTGCAGAGAACTATTCATAAAGTTCTTGCAAATTATCGAAAACAAAAATTAATAAAAGTTATCGAATTTTTACTTTGTGTTAAAAATATTGCCCAGAACTATTCATAAAGTTCCTGCAAATTATCTGAAACAAAAATAATAAAAGTTATCGAATTTTTACTTTGTGTTAAAAATATTGCAAAGAACTATTCATAAAGTTCCTGCATATTATCTGAAACAAAAATAATAAAAGTTATAAAATCATAGTTTGTGTTAAAAATATTGCGCAGAACTATTCATAAAGTTCTTGAAAATTATCGAAAACAAAAATTAATAAAAGTTATCGAATTTTTACTTTGTGTTAAAATTATTGCACAGAACTATTCATAAAGTTCTTGCAAAGTATCTGAAAACAAAATTAATAAAAGTTATCGAATTTTTACTTTGTGCTAAAAATATTGCACAGAACTATTCATAAAGTTCTTGCAAATTATCGAAAACAAAAATTAATAAAAGTTATCGAATTTTTACTTTGTGTTAAAAATATTGCACAGAAGTATTCATAAAGTTCCTGCAAATAATCTGAAACAAAAATAATAAAAGTTATAAAATCATAGTTTGTGTTAAAAATATTGCACAGAACTATTCATAAAGTTCTTGCAAATTATCGAAAACAGAAATTAATAAAAGTTATCGAATTTTTACTTTGTGTTAAAAATATTGCACAGAACTATTCATAAAGTTCCTGCAAAGTATCTGAAACAAAAATAATAAAAGTTATAAAATCATAGTTTGTGTTAAAAATATTGCACAGAACTATTCATAAAGTTCTTGCAAATTATCGAAAACAAAAATTAATAAAAGTTATCGAATTTTTACTTTGTGCTAAAATTATTGCACAGATCTATTCATAAAGTTCTTGCAAAGTATCTGAAAACAAAATTAATAAAAGTTATCGAATTTTTACTTTGTGTTAAAAATATTGCACAGAACTATTCATAAAGTTCTTGCAAATTATCGAAAACAAAAATTAATAAAAGTTATCGAATTTTTACTTTGTGCTAAAATTATTGCACAGATCTATTCATAAAGTTCTTGCAAAGTATCTGAAAACAAAATTAATAAAAGTTATCGAATTTTTACTTTGTGTTAAAAATATTGCACAGAACTATTCATAAAGTTCTTGCAAAGTATCTGAAAACAAAATTAATAAAAGTTATCGAATTTTTACTTTGTGCTAAAAATATTGCACAGAACTATTCATAAAGTTCTTGCAAATTATCGAAAACAAAAATTAATAAAAGTTATCGAATTTTTACTTTGTGTTAAAAATATTGCACAGAAGTATTCATAAAGTTCCTGCAAATAATCTGAAACAAAAATAATAAAAGTTATAAAATCATAGTTTGTGTTAAAAATATTGCACAGAACTATTCATAAAGTTCTTGCAAATTATCGAAAACAGAAATTAATAAAAGTTATCGAATTTTTACTTTGTGTTAAAAATATTGCACAGAACTATTCATAAAGTTCCTGCAAAGTATCTGAAACAAAAATAATAAAAGTTATAAAATCATAGTTTGTGTTAAAAATATTGCACAGAAACTATTCATAAAGTTCTTGCAAATTATCGAAAACAAAAATTAATAAAAGTTATCGAATTTTTACTTTGTGCTAAAATTATTGCACAGATCTATTCATAAAGTTCTTGCAAAGTATCTGAAAACAAAATTAATAAAAGTTATCGAATTTTTACTTTGTGTTAAAAATATTGCAAAGAACTATTCATAAAGTTCCTGCAAATTATCTGAAAAAAAAATAATGAAAGTTATAAAATCTTATTTTGTGTTCAAAATATTGCACAGAACTATTCATGAAGTTCCTGCAAATTATCTGAAAAAAAATAATAAAAGTTATAAAATCCTATTTTGTGTTAAAAATATTGCACAGAACTATTCATAAAGTTCTTGCAAATTATCGAAAACTAAAATTTATAAAAGTTATCGAATTTTTACTTTGTGTTAAAAATATTGCAAAGAACTATTCATAAAGTTCCTGCAAATTATCTGAAAAAAAAATAATAAAAGTTATCGAATTTTTACTTTGTGTTAAAAATATTGCAAAGAACTATTCATAAAGTTCCTGCATATTATCTGAAACAAAAATAATAAAAGTTATAAAATCATAGTTTGTGTTAAAAATATTGCGCAGAACTATTCATAAAGTTCTTGAAAATTATCGAAAAACAAAAATTAATAAAAGTTATCGAATTTTTACTTTGTGTTAAAATTATTGCACAGAACTATTCATAAAGTTCTTGCAAAGTATCTGAAAACAAAATTAATAAAAGTTATCGAATTTTTACTTTGTGCTAAAAATATTGCACAGAACTATTCATAAAGTTCTTGCAAATTATCGAAAACAAAAATTAATAAAAGTTATCGAATTTTTACTTTGTGTTAAAAATATTGCACAGAAGTATTCATAAAGTTCCTGCAAATAATCTGAAACAAAAATAATAAAAGTTATAAAATCATAGTTTGTGTTAAAAATATTGCACAGAACTATTCATAAAGTTCTTGCAAATTATCGAAAACAGAAATTAATAAAAGTTATCGAATTTTTACTTTGTGTTAAAAATATTGCACAGAACTATTCATAAAGTTCCTGCAAAGTATCTGAAACAAAAATAATAAAAGTTATAAAATCATAGTTTGTGTTAAAAATATTGCACAGAACTATTCATAAAGTTCTTGCAAATTATCGAAAACAAAAATTAATAAAAGTTATCGAATTTTTACTTTGTGCTAAAATTATTGCACAGATCTATTCATAAAGTTCTTGCAAAGTATCTGAAAACAAAATTAATAAAAGTTATCGAATTTTTACTTTGTGTTAAAAATATTGCACAGAACTATTCACAAAGTTCCTGCAAATTATCTGAAACAAAAATAATAAAATTTATAAAATCATAGTTTGTGTTAAAAATATTGCACAGAACTATTCATAAAGTTCTTGCAATTTATCTGAAAACAAAATAATAAAAGTTATCGAATTTTTTACTTTGTGTTAAAAATATTGCACAGAACTATTCATAAAGTTCCTGCAAATTATCTGAAACAAAAATAATAAAAGTTATAAAATCTTATTTTGTGTTACAAATATTGCACAGAAACTATTCATAAAGTTCTTGCAAATTATCGAAAACAAAAATTAATAAAAGTTATCGAATTTTTACTTTGTGTTAAAAATATTGCACAGAACTATTCATAAAGTTCTTGCAAAGTATCTGAAACCAAAATTAATAAAAGTTATCGAATGTTTACTTTGTGTTAAAAATATTGCACGGAACTATTCATAAAATTCTTGCAAATTATCTGAAAACAAAATTAATAAAAGTTATCGAATTTTTACTTCTCCTGCAAATTATCTGAAACAAAAATAATAAAAGTTATAAAATCTTATTTTGTGTTAAAAATATTGCACAGAACTATTCATAAAGTTCTTGCAAATTATCGAAAACAAAAATTAATAAAAGTTATCGAATTTTTACTTTGTGTTAAAATTATTGCACAGAACTATTCATAAAGTTCTTGCAAAGTATCTGAAAACAAAATTAATAAAAGTTATCGAATATTTACTTTGTGTTAAAAATATTGCACAGAACTATTTATAAAGTTCTTGCAAATTATCGAAAACACAATTAATAAAAGTTATCGAATTTTTACTTTGTGTTAAAAATATTGCACAGAACTATTCATAAAGTTCCTGGAAATTATCTGAAACAAAAATAATAAAAGTTATAAAATCATAGTTTGTGTTAAAAATATTGCACAGAACTATTCATAAAGTTCTTGCAAATTACCTGAAAACATAATCAATAAAAGTTATCGAATTTTTACTATGCGTTAAAAATATTGCAAACTATTCATAAAGTTCTTGGAAATTATCTGAAACAAAAATAATAAAAGTTATAAAATCTTATTTTGTGTTAAAAATATTGCACAGAACTATTCATAAAGTTCTTGCAAATTATCTGAAAACAAAATTAATAAAAGTTATAAAATCATAGTTTGTGTTAAAAATATTGCACAGAACTATTCATAAAGTTCTTGCAAATTATCGAAAACAAAAATTAATAAAAGTTATCGAGTTTTTACTTTGTGTTAAAATTATTGCACAGAACTATTCATAAAGTTCTCGGAAAGTATCTGAAAACAAAATTAATAAAAGTTATCGAATTTTTACTTTGTGTTAAAATTATTGCACAGAACTATTCATAAAGTTCTTGCAAAGTATCTGAAAACAAAATTAATAAAAGTTATCGAATTTTTACTTTGTGTTAAAAATATTGCAAAGAACTATTCATAAAGTTCCTGCAAATTATCTGAAAAAAAAAATAATAAAAGTTATAAAATCTTATTTTGTGTTCAAAATATTGCACAGAACTATTCATGAAGTTCTTGCAAATTATCTGAAAACAAAATTAATAAAAGTTATCGAATTTTTACTTTGTGTTAAAAATATTGCACAGAACTATTCATAAAGTTCCTGCAAATTATCTGAAACAAAAATAATAAAAGTTATAAAATCTTATTTTGTGTTAAAAATATTGCACAGAACTATTCATAAAGTTCTTGCAAATTATCTGAAAACAAAATTAATAAAAGTTATCGAATTTTTACTTTGTGTTAAAAATATTGCACAGAACTATTCATAAAGTTTCTGCAAATTATCTGAAACAAAAATAATAAAAGTTATAAAATCATAGTTTGTGTTAAAAATATTGCACAGAACTACTCATAAAGTTCTTGCAAATTATCTGAAAACAAAATTAATAAAAGTTATCCAATTTTTACTTTGCGTTAAAAATATTGCAAACTATTCATAAAGTTCCTGCAAATTATCTGAAACAAAAATAATAAAAGTTATAAAATCTTATTTTGTGTTAAAAATATTGCACAGAACTATTCATAAAGTTCTTGCAAATTATCTGAAAACAAAATTAATAAAAGTTATCGAATTTTTACTTTGTGTTAAAAATATTGCACAGAACTATTCATAAAGTTCCTGCAAATTATCTGAAACAAAAATAATAAAAGTTATAAAATCATAGTTTGTGTTAAAAATATTGCACAGAACTATTCATAAAGTTCTTGCAAATTATCGAAAACAAAAATTAATAAAAGTTATCGAGTTTTTACTTTGTGTTAAAATTATTGCACAGAACTATTCACAAAGTTCTCGGAAAGTATCTGAAAACAAAATTAATAAAAGTTATCGAATTTTTACTTTGTGTTAAAATTATTGCACAGAACTATTCATAAAGTTCTTGCAAAGTATCTGAAAACAAAATTAATAAAAGTTATCGAATTTTTACTTTGTGTTAAAAATATTGCAAAGAACTATTCATAAAGTTCCTGCAAATTATCTGAAACAAAAATAATAAAAGTTATCGAATTTTTACTTTGTGTTAAAAATATTGGACAGAACTATTCATAAAGTTCCTGCATATTATCTGAAACAAAAATAATAAAAGTTATAAAATCATAGTTTGTGTTAAAAATATTGCGCAGAACTATTCATAAAGTTCTTGAAAATTATCGAAAACAAAAATTAATAAAAGTTATCGAATTTTTACTTTGTGTTAAAATTATTGCACAGAACTATTCATAAAGTTCTTGCAAAGTATCTGAAAACAAAATTAATAAAAGTTATCGAATTTTTACTTTGTGCTAAAAATATTGCACAGAACTATTCATAAAGTTCTTGCAAATTATCGAAAACAAAAATTAATAAAAGTTATCGAATTTTTACTTTGTCTTAAAAATATTGCACAGAAGTATTCATAAAGTTCTTGCAAATTACCTGAAAACATAATAATAAAAGTTATCGAATTTTTACTATGCGTTAAAAATATTGCAAACAATTCATAAAGTTCTTGGAAATTATCTGAAACAAAAATAATAAAAGTTATAAAATCTTATTTTGTGTTAAAAATATTGCACAGAACTATTCATAAAGTTCTTGCAAATTATCTGAAAACAAAATTAATAAAAGTTATAAAATCATAGTTTGTGTTAAAAATATTGCACAGGACTATTCATAAAGTTCTTGCAAATTATCGAAAACAAAAATTAATAAAAGTTATCGAGTTTTTACTTTGTGTTAAAATTATTGCACAGAACTATTCATAAAGTTCTCGGAAAGTATCTGAAAACAAAATTAATAAAAGTTATCGAATTTTTACTTTGTGTTAAAATTATTGCAAAGAACTATTCATAAAGTTCCTGCAAATTATCTGAAAAAAAAAATAATAAAAGTTATAAAATCTTATTTTATGTTGAAAATATTGCACAGAACTATTCATGAAGTTCTTGCAAATTATCTGAAAACAAAATTAATAAAAGTTATCGAATTTTTACTTTGTGTTAAAAATATTGCACAGAACTATTCATAAAGTTCCTGCAAATTATCTGAAACAAAAATAATAAAAGTTATAAAATCTTATTTTGTGTTAAAAATATTGCACAGAACTATTCATAAAGTTCATGCAAATTATCTGAAAACAAAATTAATAAAAGTTATCGAATTTTTACTTTGTGTTAAAAATATTGCACAGAACTATTCATAAAGTTCCTGCAAATTATCTGAAACAAAAATAATAAAAGTTATAAAATCATAGTTTGTGTTAAAAATATTGCACAGAACTATTCATAAAGTTCTTGCAAATTATCTGAAAACAAAATTAATAAAAGTTATCGAATTTTTACTTTGCGTTAAAAATATTGCAAACTATTCATAAAGTTCCTGCAAATTATCTGAAACAAAAATAATAAAAGTTATAAAATCTTATTTTGTGTTAAAAATATTGCACAGAACTATTCATAAAGTTCTTGCAAATTATCTGAAAACAAAATTAATAAAAGTTATCGAATTTTTACTTTGTGTTAAAAATATTGCACAGAACTATTCATAAAGTTCCTGCAAATTATCTGAAACAAAAATAATAAAAGTTATAAAATCATAGTTTGTGTTAAAAATATTGCACAGAACTATTCATAAAGTTCTTGCAAATTATCGAAAACAAAAATTAATAAAAGTTATCGAGTTTTTACTTTGTGTTAAAATTATTGCACAGAACTATTCATAAAGTTCTCGGAAAGTATCTGAAAACAAAATTAATAAAAGTTATCGAATTTTTACTTTGTGTTAAAATTATTGCACAGAACTATTCATAAAGTTCTTGCAAATTATCTGAAAACAAAATTAATAAAAGTTATCGAATTTTTACTTTGTGTTAAAAATATTGCACAGAACTATTCATAAAGTTCCTGCAAATTATCTGAAACAAAAAATAATAAAAGTTATAAAATCATAGTTTGTGTTAAAAATATTGCACAGAACTATTCATAAAGTTCTTGCAAATTATCTGAAAACAAAATTAATAAAAGTTATCGAATTTTTACTTTGCGTTAAAAATATTGCAAACTATTCATAAAGTTCCTGCAAATTATCTGAAACAAAAATAATAAAAGTTATAAAATCTTATTTTGTGTTAAAAATATTGCACAGAACTATTCATAAAGTTCTTGCAAATTATCTGAAAACAAAATTAATAAAAGTTATCGAATTTTTACTTTGTGTTAAAAATATTGCACAGAACTATTCATAAAGTTCCTGCAAATTATCTGAAAAAAAAAATAATAAAAGTTATAAAATCTTATTTTGTGTTCAAAATATTGCACAGAACTATTCATGAAGTTCCTGCAAATTATCTGAAAAAAAATAATAAAAGTTATAAAATCCTATTTTGTGTTAAAAATATTGCACAGAACTATTCATAAAGTTCTTGCAAATTATGGAAAACAAAAATTTATAAAAGTTATCGAATTTTTACTTTGTGTTAAAAATATTGCAAAGAACTATTCATAAAGTTCCTGCAAATTATCTGAAAAAAAAATAATAAAAGTTATAAAATCTTATTTTGTGTTAAAAATATTGCACAGAACTATTCATAAAGTTCTTGCAAATTATCGAAAACAAAAATTAATAAAAGTTATCGAATTTTTACTTTGTGTTAAAAATATTGCCCAGAACTATTCATAAAGTTCCTGCAAATTATCTGAAACAAAAATAATAAAAGTTATCGAATTTTTACTTTGTGTTAAAAATATTGCACAGAACTATTCATAAAGTTCCTGCATATTATCTGAAACAAAAATAATAAAAGTTATAAAATCATAGTTTGTGTTAAACATATTGCGCAGAACTATTCATAAAGTTCTTGAAAATTATCGAAAACAAAAATTAATAAAAGTTATCGAATTTTTACTTTGTGTTAAAATTATTGCACAGAACTATTCATAAAGTTCTTGCAAAGTATCTGAAAACAAAATTAATAAAAGTTATCGAATTTTTACTTTGTGCTAAAAATATTGCACAGAACTATTCATAAAGTTCTTGCAAATTATCGAAAACAAAAATTAATAAAAGTTATCGAATTTTTACTTTGTCTTAAAAATATTGCACAGAAGTATTCATAAAGTTCCTGCAAATTATCTGAAACAAAAATAATAAAAGTTATAAAATCATAGTTTGTGTTAAAAATATTGCACAGAACTATTCATAAAGTTCTTGCAAATTATCGAAAACAGAAATTAATAAAAGTTATAAAATCTTATTTTGTGTTAAGAATATTGCACAGAACTATTCATAAAGTTCTTGCAAATTATCGAAAACAAAAATTAATAAAAGTTATCGAATTTTTACTTTGTGTTAAAAATATTGCACAGAACTATTCATAAAGTTCCTGCAAATTATCTGAATCAAAAATAATAAAAGTTATCGAATTTTTACTTTGTGTTAAAAATATTGCACAGAACTATTCATAAAGTTCCTGCAAAGTATGTGAAACAAAAATAATAAAAGTTATAAGATCATAGTTTGTGTTAAAAATATTGCACAGAACTATTCATAAAGTTCTTGCAAATTATCGAAAACAAAAATTAATAAAAGTTATCGAATTTTTACTTTGTGTTAAAATTATTGCACAGATCTATTCATAAAGTTCTTGCAAAGTATCTGAAAACAAAATTAATAAAAGTTATCGAATTTTTACTTTGTGTTAAAAATATTGCACAGAACTATTCATAAAGTTCCTGCAAATTATCTGAAACAAAAATAATAAAAGTTATAAAATCTTATTTTGTGTTACAAATATTGCACAGAACTATTCATAAAGTTCTTGCAAATTATCGAAAACAAAAATTAATAAAAGTTATCGAATTTTTACTTTGTGTTAAAAATATTGCACAGAACTATTCATAAAGTTCTTGCAAAGTATCTGAAACCAAAATTAATAAAAGTTATCGAATGTTTACTTTGTGTTAAAAATATTGCACGGAACTATTCATAAAATTCTTGCAAATTATCTGAAAACAAAATTAATAAAAGTTATCGAATTTTTACTTCTCCTGCAAATTATCTGAAACAAAAATAATAAAAGTTATAAAATCTTATTTTGTGTTAAAAATATTGCACAGAACTATTCATAAAGTTCTTGCAAATTATCGAAAACAAAAATTAATAAAAGTTATCGAATTTTTACTTTGTGTTAAAATTATTGCACATAACTATTCATAAAGTTCTTGCAAATTATCTGAAAACAAAATTAATAAAAGTTATCGAATTTTTACTTTGTTTTAAAAATATTGCACAGAACTATTCATAAAGTTCTTGCAAATTATCTGAAAACAAAATTAATATAAGTTATCGAATTTTTACTTTGTGTTAAGAATATTGCACAGAACTATTCATAAAGATCCTGCAAATTATCTGAAACAAAAATAATAAAAGTTATAAAAACATAGTTTGTGTTAAAAATATTGCACAGAACTATTCATAAAGTTCTCGCAAATTATCGAAAACAAAAATTAATAAAAGTTATCGAATTTTTACTTTGTGTTAAAAATATTGCACAGAACTATTCATAAAGTTCCTGGAAATTATCTGAAACAAAAATAATAAAAGTTATAAAATCATAGTTTGTGTTAAAAATATTGCACAGAACTATTCATAAAGTTCTCGCAAATTATCGAAAACTGAAACTAATAAAAGTTATCGAATTTTTACTTTGTGTTAAAAATATTGCACAGAACTATTCATAAAGTTCTTGCAAATTACCTGAAAACATAATTAATAAAAGTTATCGAATTTTTACTTTGCGTTAAAAATATTGCAAACTATTCATATAGTTCCTGCAAATTATCTGAAACAAAAATAATAAAAGTTATAAAATCTTATTTTGTGTTAAAAATATTGCACAGAACTATTCATAAAGTTCTTGCAAATTATCTGAAAACAAAATTAATAAAAGTTATCGAATTTCTACTTTGTGTTAAAAATATTGCACAGAACTATTCATAAAGTTCCTGCAAATTATCTGAAACAAAAATAATAAAAGTTATAAAATCTTATTTTGTGTTAAAAATATTGCACAGAACTATTCATAAAGTTCTTGCAAATTATCTGAAAACAAAATTAATAAAAGTTATCGAATTTTTACTTTGCGTTAAAAATATTGCAAACTATTCATAAAGTTCCTGCAAATTATCTGAAACAAAAATAATAAAAGTTATAAAATCTTATTTTGTGTTAAAAATATTGCACAGAACTATTCATAAAGTTCTTGCAAATTATCGAAAACAAAAATTAATAAAAGTTATCGAATTTTTACTTTGTGTTAAAAATATTGCACAGAACTATTCATAAAGTTCCTGCAAATTATCTGAAAACATAATTAATAAAAGTTATCGAATTTTTACTTTGCGTTAAAAATATTGCAAACTATTCATAAAGTTCCTGCAAAGTATCTGAAACAAAAATAATAAAAGTTATAAAATCTTATTTTGTGTTAAAAATATTGCTCAGAAATATTCATAAAGTTCTTGCAAATTATCGAAAACTAAAATTAATAAAAGTTATCGAATTTTTACTTTGTGTTAAAAATATTGCACAGAACTATTCATAAAGTTCCTGCAAATTATCTGAAAACATAATTAGTAAAAGTTATCGAATTTTTACTTTGCGTTAAAAATAATGCAAACTATTCATAAAGTTCCTGCAAATTATCTGAAACAAAAATAATAAAAGTTATAAAATCTTATTTTGTGTTAAAAATATTGCACAGAACTATTCATAAAGTTCTTGCAAATTATCTGAAAACAAAATTAATAAAAGTTATCGAATTTTTACTTTGCGTTAAAAATATTGCAAACTATTCATAAAGTTCCTGCAAATTATCTGAAACAAAAATAATAAAAGTTATAAAATCTTATTTTGTGTTAAAAATATTGCACAGAACTATTCATAAAGTTCTTGCAAATTATCTGAAAACAAAATTAATAAAAGTTATCGAATTTTTACTTTGTGTTAAAAATATTGCACGGAGCTATTCATAAAGTTCCTGCAAATTATCTGAAACAAAAATAATAAAAGTATAAAATCATAGTTTGTGTTAAAAATATTGCACAGAACTATTCATAAAGTTCTTGCAAATTATCGAAAACAAAAATTAATAAAAGTTATCGAATTTTTACTTTGTGTTAAAATTATTGCACAGAACTATTCATAAAGTTCTCGCAAAGTATCTGAAAATAAAATTAATAAAATTTATCGAATTTTTATTTTGTGTTAAAATTATTGCACAGAACTATTCATAAAGTTCTTGCAAAGTATCTGAAAACAAAATTAATAAAAGTTATCGAATTTTTACTTTGTGTTAAGAATATTGCAAAGAACTATTCATAAAGTTCCTGCAAATTATCTGAAAAAAAAATAATAAAAGTTATAAAATCTTATTTTGTGTTAAAAATATTGCACAGAACTATTCATGAAGTTCCTGCAAATTATCTGAAAAAAATAATAAAAGTTATAAAATCTTATTTTGTGTTAAAAGTATTGCACAGAACTATTCATAAAGTTCTTGCAAATTATCGAAAACAAAAATTAATAAAAGTTATCGAATTTTTACTTTGTGTTAAAAATATTGCAAACAACTATTCATAAAGTTCCTGAACATTATCTGAAAAAAAAAATAATAAAAGTCATAAAATCTTATTTTGTGTTAAAAATATTGCACGGAACTATTCATAAAGTTCTTGCAAATTATCGAAAACAAAAATTAATAAAAGCTCTCGAATTTTTACTTTGTGTTAAAAATATTGCACAGAACTATACATAAAGTTCCTGCAAATTATCTGAAACCAAAATAATAAAAGTTATCGAATTTTTACTTTGTGTTAAAAATGTTGCACAGAACTATTCATAAAGATCCTGCAAATTATCTGAAACAAAAATAATGAAAGTTATAAAATCATAGTTTGTGTTAAAATTATTGCACAGAACTATTCATAAAGTTCTTGAAAATTATCGAAAACAAAAATTAATAAAAGTTATCGAATTTTTACTTTGTGTTAAAATTATTGCACAGAACTATTCATAAAGTTCTTGCAAAGTATCTGAAAACAAAATTAATAAAAGTTATCGAATTTTTACTTTGTGCTAAAAATATTGCCCAGAACTATTCATAAAGTTCTTGCAAATTATCGAAAACAAAAATTAATAAAAGTTATCGAATTTTTACTTTGTGTTAAAAATATTGCACAGAACTATTCATAAAGTTCCTGCAAAGTATCTGACACAAAAATAATAAAAGTTATAAAATCATAGTTTGTGTTAAAATTATTGCACAGAACTATTCATAAAGTTCTTGCAAATTATCGAAAACAAAAATTAATAAAAGTTATCGAATTTTTACTTTGTGTTAAAATTATTGCACAGATCTATTCATAAAGTTCTTGCAAATTATCTGAAAACAAAATTAATAAAAGTTATCGAATTTTTACTTTGTGTTAAAAATATTGCACAGAACTATTCATAAAGTTCCTGCAAATTATCTGAAACAAAAATAATAAAAGTTATAAAATCATAGTTTGTGTTAAAAATATTGCACAGAACTATTCATAAAGTTCTTGCAAATTATCGAAAACAAAAATTAATCAAAGTTATCGAATTTTTACTTTGTGTTAAAATTATTGCACAGAACTATTCATAAAGTTCTTGCAAAGTATCTGAAAACAAAATTAATAAAAGTTATCGAATTTTTACTTTGTGTTAAAAATATTGCACAGAACTATTCATAAAGTTCTTGCAAATTATCTGAAAACAAAATCAATAAAAGTTATCGAATTTTTACTTTGTGTTAAAAATAATGCACAGAACTATTCATAAAGTTCCTGCAAATTATCTGAGACAAAAATAATAAAAGTTATAAAATCATAGTTTGTGTTAAAAATATTGCACAGAACTATTCATAAAGTTCTTGCAAATAATCGAAAACAAAAATTAATAAAAGTTATCGAATTTTTACTTTGTGTTAAAATTATTGCACAGAACTATTCATAAAGTTCTTGCAAAGTATCTGAAAACAAAATTAATAAAATTTATCGAATTTTTACTTTGTGTTAAAAATATTGCACAGAACTATTCATAAAGTTCTTGCAAATTATCTGAAAACAAAATTAATAAAAGTTATCGAATTTTTACTTTGTGTTAAAAATAATGCACAGAACTATACATAAAGTTCCTGCAAATTATCTGAAAACAAAATTAATAAAAGTTATCGAATTTTTACTTTGTGTTAAAAATATTGCACAGAGCTATTCATAAAGTTCCTGCAAATTATCTGAAACAAAAATAATAAAAGTTATAAAATCTTATTTTGTGTTAAAAATATTGCACAGAACTATTCATAAAGTTCTTGCAAATTATCGAAAACAAAAATTAATAAAAGTTATCGAATTTTTACTTTGTGTCAAAAATATTGCAAAGAACTATTCATAAAGTTCCTGAACATTATCTGAAAAAAAAAATAATAAAAGTCATAAAATCTTATTTTGTGTTAAAAATATTGCACGGAACTATTCATAAAGTTCTTGCAAATTATCGAAAACAAAAATTAATAAAAGTTATCGAATTTTTTCTTTGTGTTAAAAATATTGCACAGAACTATACATAAAGTTCCTGCAAATTATCTGAAACCAAAATAATAAAATTTATCGAATTTTTACTTTGTGTTAAAAATGTTGGACAGAACTATTCATAAAGATCCTGCAAATTATCTGAAACAAAAATAATAAAATTATAAAATCATAGTTTGTGTTAAAAATATTGCACAGAACTATTCATAAAGTTCTTGAAAATTATCGAAAACAAAAATTAATAAAAGTTATTGAATTTTTACTTTGTGTTAAAATTATTGCACAGAACTATTCATAAAGTTCTTGCAAAGTATCTGAAAACAAAATTAATAAAAGTTATCGAATTTTTACTTTGTGTTAAAAATATTGCACAGAACTATTCATAAAGTTCTTGCAAATTATCGAAAACAAAAATTAATAAAAGTTATCGAATTTTTACTTTGTGTTAAAAATATTGCACAGAACTATTCATAAAGTTCCTGCAAAGTATCTGAAACAAAAATAATAAAAGTTATAAAATCATAGTTTGTGTTAAAAATATTGCACAGAACTATTCATAAAGTTCTTGCAAATTATCGAAAACAAAAATTAATAAAAGTTATCGAATTTTTACTTTGTGTTAAAATTATTGCACAGATCTATTCATAAAGTTCTTGCAAAGTATCTGAAAACAAAATTAATAAAAGATATCGAATTTTTACTTTGTGTTAAAAATATTGCACAGAACTATTCATAAAGTTCCTGCAAATTATCTGAGACAAAAATAATAAAAGTTATAAAATCATAGTTTGTGTTAAAAATATTGCACAGAACTATTCATAAAGTTCTTGCAAATTATCGAAAACAAAAATTAATAAAAGTTATCGAATTTTTACTTTGTGTTAAAATTATTGCACAGAACTATTCATAAAGTTCTTGCAAACTATCTGAAAACAAAATTAATAAAATTTATCGAATTTTTACTTTGTGTTAAAAATATTGCACAGAACTATTCATAAAGTTCTTGCAAATTATCTGAAAACAAAATTAATAAAAGTTATCGAATTTCTACTTTGTGTTAAAAATATTGCACAGAACTATTCATAAAGTTCCTGCAAATTATCTGAAACAAAAATAATAAAAGTTATATAATCATAGTTTGTGTTAAAAATATTGCACAGAACTATTCATAAAGTTCTTGCAAATTATCGAAAACAAAAATTAATAAAAGTTATCGAATTTTTACTTTGTGTTAAAATTATTGCACAGAACTATTCATAAAGTTCTTGCAAATTATCTGAAACATAAATAATAAAAGTTATAAAATCTTATTTTGTGTTAAAAATATTGCACAAAACTATTCATAAAGTTCTTGCAAATTATCTGAAAACAAAATTAATAAAAGTTATCGAATTTTTACTTTGTGTTAAAAATATTGCACAGAGCTATTCATAAAGTTCCTGCAAATTATCTGAAACAAAAATAATAAAAGTTATAAAATCATACTTTGTGTTAAAAATATTGCACAGAACTATTCATAAAGTTCTTGCAAATTATCGAAAACAAAAATTAATAAAAGTTATCGAATTTTTACTTTGTGTTAAAATTATTGCACAGAACTATTCATAAAGTTCACGCAAAGTATCTGAAAACCAAATTAATAAAAGTTATCGAATTTTTACTTTGTGTTAAAAATATTGCAAACTATTCATAAAGTTCTTGCAAATTATCTGAAAACAAAATTAATTAAAGTTATCGAATTTTTACTTTGTGTTAAAAATATTGCAAAGAACTATTCATAAAGTTGCTGCAAATTATCTGAAAAAAAAATAATAAAAGTTATAAAATCTTATTTTGTGTTAAAAATATTGCACAGAACTATTCATGAAGTTCCTGCAAATTATCTGAAAAAAAAAATAATAAAAGTTATAAAATCTTATTTTGTGTTAAAAATATTGCACAGAACTATTCATAAAGTTCTTGCAAATTATCGAAAACAAAAATTCATAAAATTTATCGAATTTTTACTTTGTGTTAAAAATATTGCAAAGAACTATTCATAAAGTTCCTGGAAATTATCTGAAAAAAAATAATAAAAGTTATAAAATCTTATTTTGTGTTAAGAATATTGCACAGAACTATTCATAAAGTTCTTGCAAATTATCGAAAACAAAAATTAATAAAAGTTATCGAATTTTTACTTTGTGTTAAAAATATTGCACAGAACTATTCATAAAGTTCCTGCAAATTATCTGAATCAAAAATAATAAAAGTTATCGAATTTTTACTTTGTGTTAAAAATATTGCACAGAACTATTCATAAAGTTCCTGCAAAGTATGTGAAACAAAAATAATAAAAGTTATAAGATCATAGTTTGTGTTAAAAATATTGCACAGAACTATTCATAAAGTTCTTGCAAATTATCGAAAACAAAAATTAATAAAAGTTATCGAATTTTTACTTTGTGTTAAAATTATTGCACAGATCTATTCATAAAGTTCTTGCAAAGTATCTGAAAACAAAATTAATAAAAGTTATCGAATTTTTACTTTGTGTTAAAAATATTGCACAGAACTATTCATAAAGTTCCTGCAAATTATCCGAAACAAAAATAATAAAAGTTATAAAATCATAGTTTGTGTTAAAAATATTGCACAGAACTATTCATAAAGTTCTTGCAAATTATCGAAAACAAAAATTAATAAAAGTTATCGAATTTTTACTTTGTGTTAAAATTATTGCACAGAACTATTCATAAAGTTCACGCAAAGTATCTGAAAACCAAATTAATAAAAGTTATCGAATTTTTACTTTGTGTTAAAAATATTGCAAACTATTCATAAAGTTCTTGCAAATTATCTGAAAACAAAATTAATTAAAGTTATCGAATTTTTACTTTGTGTTAAAAATATTGCAAAGAACTATTCATAAAGTTGCTGCAAATTATCTGAAAAAAAAATAATAAAAGTTATAAAATCTTATTTTGTGTTAAAAATATTGCACAGAACTATTCATGAAGTTCCTGCAAATTATCTGAAAAAAAAAATAATAAAAGTTATAAAATCTTATTTTGTGTTAAAAATATTGCACAGAACTATTCATAAAGTTCTTGCAAATTATCGAAAACAAAAATTCATAAAATTTATCGAATTTTTACTTTGTGTTAAAAATATTGCAAAGAACTATTCATAAAGTTCCTGGAAATTATCTGAAAAAAAAATAATAAAAGTTATAAAATCTTATTTTGTGTTAAGAATATTGCACAGAACTATTCATAAAGTTCTTGCAAATTATCGAAAACAAAAATTAATAAAAGTTATCGAATTTTTACTTTGTGTTAAAAATATTGCACAGAACTATTCATAAAGTTCCTGCAAATTATCTGAATCAAAAATAATAAAAGTTATCGAATTTTTACTTTGTGTTAAAAATATTGCACAGAACTATTCATAAAGTTCCTGCAAAGTATGTGAAACAAAAATAATAAAAGTTATAAGATCATAGTTTGTGTTAAAAATATTGCACAGAACTATTCATAAAGTTCTTGCAAATTATCGAAAACAAAAATTAATAAAAGTTATCGAATTTTTACTTTGTGTTAAAATTATTGCACAGATCTATTCATAAAGTTCTTGCAAAGTATCTGAAAACAAAATTAATAAAAGTTATCGAATTTTTACTTTGTGTTAAAAATATTGCACAGAACTATTCATAAAGTTCCTGCAAATTATCTGAAACAAAAATAATAAAAGTTATAAAATCTTATTTTGTGTTACAAATATTGCACAGAACTATTCATAAAGTTCTTGCAAATTATCGAAAACAAAAATTAATAAAAGTTATCGAATTTTTACTTTGTGTTAAAAATATTGCACAGAACTATTCATAAAGTTCTTGCAAAGTATCTGAAACCAAAATTAATAAAAGTTATCGAATGTTTACTTTGTGTTAAAATATTGCACGGAACTATTCATAAAATTCTTGCAAATTATCTGAAAACAAAATTAATAAAAGTTATCGAATTTTTACTTCTTCCTGCAAATTATCTGAAACAAAAATAATAAAAGTTATAAAATCTTATTTTGTGTAAAAATATTGCACAGAACTATTCATAAAGTTCTTGCAAATTATCGAAAACAAAAATTAATAAAAGTTATCGAATTTTTACTTTGTGTTAAAATTATTGCACATAACTATTCATAAAGTTCTTGCAAATTATCTGAAAACAAAATTAATAAAAGTTATCGAATTTTTACTTTGTTTTAAAAATATTGCACAGAACTATTCATAAAGTTCTTGCAAATTATCTGAAAACAAAATTAATATAAGTTATCGAATTTTTACTTTGTGTTAAGAATATTGCACAGAACTATTCATAAAGATCCTGCAAATTATCTGAAACAAAAATAATAAAAGTTATAAAAACATAGTTTGTGTTAAAAATATTGCACAGAACTATTCATAAAGTTCTCGCAAATTATCGAAAACAAAATTAATAAAAGTTATCGAATTTTTACTTTGTGTTAAAAATATTGCACAGAACTATTCATAAAGTTCCTGGAAATTATCTGAACAAAAATAATAAAAGTTATAAAATCATAGTTTGTGTTAAAAATATTGCACAGAACTATTCATAAAGTTCTCGCAAATTATCGAAAACTGAAACTAATAAAAGTTATCGAATTTTTTACTTTGTGTTAAAAATATTGCACAGAACTATTCATAAAGTTCTTGCAAATTACCTGAAAACATAATTAATAAAAGTTATCGAATTTTTACTTTGCGTTAAAAATATTGCAAACTATTCATATAGTTCCTGCAAATTATCTGAAACAAAATAATAAAAGTTATAAAATCTTATTTTGTGTTAAAAATATTGCACAGAACTATTCATAAAGTTCTTGCAAATTATCTGAAAACAAAATTAATAAAAGTTATCGAATTTCTACTTTGTGTTAAAAATATTGCACAGAACTATTCATAAAGTTCCTGCAAATTATCTGAAACAAAAATAATAAAAGTTATAAAATCTTATTTTGTGTTAAAAATATTGCACAGAACTATTCAAAAAAGTTCTTGCAAATTATCTGAAAACAAAATTAATAAAAGTTATCGAATTTTACTTTGCGTTAAAAATATTGCAAACTATTCATAAAGTTCCTGCAAATTATCTGAAACAAAAATAATAAAAGTTATAAAATCTTATTTTGTGTTAAAAATATTGCACAGAACTATTCATAAAGTTCTTGCAAATTATCGAAAACAAAAATTAATAAAAGTTATCGAATTTTTACTTTGTGTTAAAAATATTGCACAGAGCTATTCATAAAGTTCCTGCAAATTATCTGAAAACATAATTAATAAAAGTTATCGAATTTTTACTTTGCGTTAAAAATATTGCAAACTATTCATAAAGTTCCTGCAAAGTATCTGAAACAAAAATAATAAAAGTTATAAAATCTTATTTTGTGTTAAAAATATTGCACAGAACTATTCATAAAGTTCTTGCAAAGTATCTGAAAACAAATTAATAAAAGTTATCGAATTTTTACTTTGTGTTAACATATTGCACAGAACTATTCATAAAGTTCTTGCAAATTATCGAAAACAAAATTAATTAAAGTTATCAAATTTTTACTTTGTGTTAAAAATATTGCACAGAACTATTCATAAAGTTCCTGCAAATTATCTGAAACAAAATTAATAAAAGTTATCGAATATTTACTTTGGGTTAAAAATATTGCACAGAACTATTCATAAAGTTCTTGCAAATAATCTGAAAACAAAATTATAAAAGTTATCGAATTTTTACTTTGCGTTAAAAATATTGCAAACTATTCATAAAGTTCCTGCAAATTATCTGAAACAAAAATAATAAAAGTTATAAATCTTATTTTGTGTTAAAAATATTGCACAGAACTATTCATAAAGTTCTTGCAATTTATCTGAAAACAAAATTTATAAAAGTTATCGAATTTTTACTTTGCGTTAAAAATATTGCAAATAATTCATAAAGTTCCTGCAAATTATCTGAAACAAAAATAATAAAAGTTATAAAATCTTATTTTGTGTTACAATTATTGCACAGAACTATTCATAAAGTTCTTGCAAATTATCTGAAAACAAAATAATAAAAGTTATCGAATTTTTACTTTGTGTTAAAATATTGCACAGAACTATTCATAAAGTTCCTGCA